>VDFB02330759.1:0-30121 GCA_007258455.2 Sequoia sempervirens
GGAGAATGTTAACGTGGTGGGAAAGGCGGACACTGTGAATTACATGGGTCCCACTTCAATTGCAAATTCTCTCCATGCGGCTGCGCTTCTGCTCAGGCTTAGCAACAATTGGGACTGGCTCTTCACGCTTAGCGCCGTGGATTATCCTATTATTACGCAAGACGGTACTTATCTTATTTTATTTTCCTTTTTGTGGATATTTTATTTCCTTTTATAGAATAATTGTCGTTTTCTTTTTGATAGTATTGGTTTGTTTCTAGTGGGTTTCTATTTTTTTTCGTTTGATTAAGGAGGTTCTTAACTCTGCTTTATTGGATTCTTTGTTTGATGTGGTGCTGTTATTTCATCCGATTTCAACGCTTTATCAAGTAATTTTTTTTTTGATACTGGGACTCTGCTTTGAAAAGCTCAATTGCTTTTACTACTACAACAAGTTTTATGCAATATTTTTGAATTGCCTAAATTTGGGACATATAACTGATTTAGTAACTGTGTTGATATTTGGAAAGAATCTGCACTATTCTATGCTTCAGGTATTTGCGCCCCTGAATTGTTTTTTTTTTTTTTAATGTTATGGATATTTCAATGAGATGCCATTTTGTGAAGCGCAGACTATGACTCGAGCCTGTATCTGCCATTGCAATTTTCGCAGGATCAGTTCAGTTTTAATTTTCTAATTTTAGTCATTTTTTTGTTGTGATTTGGGAGTAATGCTTTTTTTGTTGGTCAGGCTCTGAGAAGCAATGCCAAATTTGTGTGATTTAGTCACTCTTCATTTTTTGTAATTTATATTTTGCATTCAATCATAGTAGCCATGTTTGTGAAAAGACAAAAGATCAGAATGTAAAGGGAAATATTAAATATGTCCCAATTCAAATATTAGACATGATCTTTTTTGAACAAATATATATTAAAACATGTAGTCTGTAAATATCATACTTTATATAAACCACGACAAGAATACTGTATAACACAGAGTGCTTGTCAATGGCAGTAAATATGTTCTGTTCTTCAAGCTTGTGAAGGAGGAGTTTTGATGTCGTATTGCTCATGATGATTTCAAGTTAGGAACTTGGGACGGAAAAATGAAAAAATTGAAGTGAACTTGGGCTAAAGAAAGAGTGGGTCTGCCAATGTTACCTGCTTTCCTAAAAAAATAATGTTTTGATTGAACAGCCAAAAAATGTACTTTTTCTTTTGAGTTTGGAGCTTTTTCTACTCTGCACTCAATGACTAATTTACAGATAAAAGGGCGGCTTCTATTTAAGGTCATCTTACTGAAAGAAACATTACATTGTTTCATGATAATTCTTTGTCTAACACGGGAATCCAGGCAGTGAAACACAACTTGTCAATGTCCATTTGATAGCGAAAGTGTCTCCATTAACAAGCACTACAGCTAATAACAATGCTTTGAGCCCAACACAGCAGTCCTATCAGCTAAAATATAATCTAATGTAAACTATTTTATCTTCTCTGCCCCCGCCCTTTACCCCATTTCTCTCAATGTATGCCACCATAAGGTAGGACCTATAATTGTGGACTGGAAGGTACCTAAAGTGGGTTCACTAACAAGTTATCCAGAAACTGCCAGTTAAACTGGTCTCTAATGGGAATAATAAATCCAAGTCTAGAATTAAGGAATTTGACAAGGAATGATTACAATATTGAGTAGAGTGCAAATTAAGCACTGACATGCTCCCTTAATCCTAACTTGGAGGAAGACTGTGCCCACAAAGAATGCCTAGAAGCCGGTGCCTGCAACAACATAAGCGAGCAGGATTGCTCCTGCAAGTATGAAAGCTTAGAAGCTAACTCCTGTATGCCTTCTGAAGATGAAGGCTTAGAAGCTGACTCCTGCATGCCTCCTGAAGACGAAGGCTTAGAAGTTGACTCCTGCATGTATCCTGAAGATGACTGCCCTTGCATTTCACTGGTGGGATTATAGCTCCCACTATATCTTCTGAATAATATGAACTCTGGATTTGTACCTGTATTAGCTGCATCCATCCACAGGCTAAAAATGTGGGTTGCCTGCAATCATGCCATCTCAAAACAAATACATTTGTTGAGGAATCCAAAGAATAAATCTAGAAATACATGTAGGCCCATCAGGTCCAAAACCACATCAAGATCATCTTATGAAGAGGTGACTGCAGATGTATAAACATAACAGAAGCAACCTATCTACGAGAGTCAATACAGATGCCATCGCTATGCATCAAAGTTTGCTGGAATTGTTCCTTTCATAAAGCTTGTCGGCACCTGTCCATTGAAATATGTTGGCATATCATCTAAACTGTGGGCAGCATGCATAATTCTGAATCAAGCAAAACTGAGAAAAATCTAGTCTTTGACAATTACGTAAGCAGACGATGGTGTATGCAAGATCCAAACTCCTAAATGATGTCATCTTAAAGGGGTCTGCGAGTAGCAAATTTGAATATAATGAATACTTGCATAAGAGGAAATAAATTCTCAACTAGCATCTAATTCATCTACAAAAGCAAGTATGCGTTGGAGAATGCCAAGATTAGAAAGTGCGAATTGATAACCTTCCACAAGTGAAACTATAGAGTATAAACACAATAAGATATCTATCATATACAAATGAGAGTGTGTAAATACTATGATGAGCCTTGCTTATATAGGCAAGGATGAGGAGGTGAGAAGGTAGGAGACAATGATTGACTACCCCTCCAAAGGTGCAACGCTTGTGAGTTCACTTGACAAGTGTGTGAGCAAGTGGCAAGTATGCATGCAATAAGTGTCTGAAGCGATGAGGACACATGTCTCAACCATATGAAGTGAGACAAAATTATGAAATAGACTAAGTAAACTTAAGCTAAGTGTGAATAGGTCAATCTTAGAAAGGCGATATCCTAACTAGACATGTAAAGACACTATTTACGCTAACACCACCCTTAATTGCAACATAGGGAGTAGTGTATGCATAGATGACGAGTCCTTGCTATTAGGCCATGTTAGGTACTCATGTACAAATTTCTCATAAAGTGGAGAAAAAGAGAAAACTGCAGTGGGAAATAAAAAATCCTCTCCAAAAGAGAAATGATGCAAATGCAATGAAATGCATAGGTGAAGAAGATAGGTGATAGATGGAGGACTCATCATGACCCCCCAAGAACTCCTAGCACAATGTACAATAAATGTTACCCTCATAGGAGAGAAAAGAGAGGTCTATGGGACCCCCAAAAAAATGAGAAGTAATGAACTTCATGTGAGGAAATGCTTCCTCTCAAAATTGATAGGACAAGAGAAACCATGCAGCCTCCCTTCAAAATGATGTCTGTAGTGTTGGTAGATGCTCAACATTGGATGTTGAAGATGATCCATGATCATTGAACAACATTTCCCCCATTGGGAAGAAAAAACACCACAAATATGTGCAAAACGATTTCCCATTTCTGATAGGAATATGTAGGAAGTTAGATGGTGTCTGGTTTTTGCACATGATCCAAAGACCTAGATGAAATCTTTGAGAATTGCTCAAATGCTCCATGTGAAGATTGATGTAGAATAGGTGCCAAAGATGTGAAGTCTTGATGTAAAAAATCTTTGGATGCTCTCAATGAAGCGACTTTGAACTTTGTGGTTGGGCAAGAATTATCATCAAATAGAAGACTTATGTCCTCAAAAGTGACTTCCAAATTTGTAATGTGGAACTCTACAAATAGAGATGCAATGTTTGGTAGAAATCTATCCTAATGTGGGGGATGTGGGAAGATGATATCCTGGTGCACAAAATCTCTGGAAGTTCTTAAGGAAGCAACTCTCGATTATGAAGTAGCAATATGTGATGACATTGCAATACATGTCATCGAACTACATTGTTCATCTCCAAATGATGGTGTCTCACAAGATGTTTGAGTGAGATTGGATGTTTTTGCAAGTGCTAGATTAGAAGAATCTAGCAAGTTGATTTCATTTGTAATGCAAAGTTGTGTTAACTAATGAAGTAACCAAGCAAGTTCCAAGTCATCAAGTTCTTTAAACATGCATTCATCTATGATATGCCTTTTCTTCTTACAATAATCACTTTTGATTTTCCATGGATTTGGAGACATGATCGCTACCAAAAAGATCAAAAGCAAATACCACCTAAATTGCCCCCCCAAAAATGATTTAGAGAGCCCCCCCCAAAAATGATTAGTGCTGAAACATAGCCCCCCAGAACAATATGCAAGAGAATTACAACTTGTGTGAAGATTGGATGCCAAATCGTTTGTTTATAATGCATAGCGATTTTTACAAAATGTGCTATCCAAATCTGAAAAAAACAAGCAAATTCAAATTCCTTGCAAAATTATGATGTGTCAAAATTTTTGAAATCCAATTACAATATTGACTTTGGAGGTCAAAAACCATATTAGAACAACATAATTTCCGAATAGTCTCAATGCTAAAGTGTTTGTCATGGAAAGAGCTTTTTGTCAACTATTGACACTTGAAAATCTGACTCCCCATTTGCAATTTATGCACAAATAAGAAAAATTTCCCCCTTATAAGCACTATGACATAAACTTGATGGTTAGCAAAAATATTAAGGTTTATAGAAGATGCCAGTGATTAAACATTAACCACTAGTGGTTATATAACTATCAACCTATACATATTATGCTAAGTAAAATGCCAACTAATTTTGACATTTGTGATCAAAAGTTATCACAATTAATGAAAATGTAACCACCATTTGTGAAAAAGCTTGAGTCAAGGGGAAGTGATGGGGTGTAGAGGTTGCATGGAGCCTATGAAGGTTGCAAAGATGCCACCTTTAGGTAGACTAGTAGGTGCTTGTGGAGGGTTGTTGTTGACAACATGAAGATCTACTTTGAAATGCCTCCCATTTGCAGAGTCTTCTTGTTCAACTTTCACAATGCTCACATGCTAGCCGTCACAATGTAATGGGCACAACTTGCTATATAGGGGAGTTAGTGACCATTGCCTCTGATATGAAAGTGCATGAGAAATCCTTCGTGTTGATGTGGAGGGCAGCCATAATGGGGGCCAATCATGTGGAGGCCGTGTAGAGAGCTTGCTAGTGTAGGCAAGCAAACTAGAGATACCATCAATGGTCGCGTTGTTGGAAGATAGAATCCACTTGTGATGGGAGCGATGTTGAGGATCGGGTCTAGAGGGTGGGCTATTGACTTTGTCTTCAATGCCTTGATGCCTGACTTGAGTTGTGAATAGGTTGGAATGGTGATGAGGCCATTGAAGAAGCTGCTGCCTGGATGGAGGTCGACCCTTGATAAGGCTTATGCTCTTAAATCTTTGAAGTTAAAGCTGCAAAATATGAATTGCAGCAAGCAGCACACCTTCAATAAAAGGTAATAGAGACTGCGTGAGGGAGTGGAGAGGTGTGGAGATTGTGCCAAAAACCAAGTCTCAGGAGTTCACGCCCTCATTGGATGTCATGTGCAAAAACCCTCCTATGCTTATGCAACAAAGTATGACCACAATGAGTTCACCAATGAAACCCTCGACCAAATTTGCAAAAGACGATTGAAACCCTCCAAACAACAATAAAACCACATAACTCTCCAAATAGGTCGGATAGGCCAAAATCTGACAAAAAATAGCAGATGGGCAGAGGGTGATTTAGCTCTCTACTTTTTTTTTTTTTTTTTTGCAACTTTTCTGTACCGTACAGATTTGTATGGTACAACAGGCTACAAAGAATAAAAATTTGCAGAAAATTGAAATTACCAAATTTCGCCAAATGAAAGGCTATTCTTCAGTTTTCGAGCCTTCAAAACACAATGGTAGTGTCCGTTTGGCTCCACGATGCTCTGATGATAGGGCTACGTGCAGAAATTACCTTAATGCGAGAAGGAACGTGCTCTCATGGCTTTGATACCATGTTGGAGAATGCCAAGATCAGAAAGCACGAATTGATAAACCTTCCACAAGTGAAACTATGAACACAATAGGATATCTATCATATACAAATAAGATTGTGTAAGTACAATGATGAGCCTTGTTTATACAAAGGATGAGTAGGTGAGAAGGTAGGAGACAATGACTGACTACCTCTCCAAAGGTGCAACACTTGTGAGCTCACTTGACAAGTGTATGAGCAAGTGACAAGTATGCATGCAATAGGTGTCTCAAGCGATGAGGACACATGTCTCAACCATATGAAGTGAGACAAAAGTATGAAATAGACTAAGTAAACTTAAGCTAAGTGTGAATAGGTCAATTTTAGAAAGGTGATATCATAACTAGATATGTAAAGGCACTATTTACACTAATAGTATGATGTCATTGGCAAGAAGAAAAGATACTTAATCAGATAGAAAGACTATCCACAAACAAAGGGCGACAATCTTAATCCAGCAACATTAATAGTTTCTACAAGCAAAGAATGGCCAATCAACTCAAGAATGAGAGTGCAGCTCAGAATTGAACCATACATCCAACAAATACTCTGTCATGCCCCCGAAAACGTAGCACATTGAAATGTAAATAATTGAGAAAATAAATAAAGAAATATATATTAGCAAATTTATTATAATTATAATTATCAAAGATAACATTATAATTATAAATATTAAATCTAATATTGTAAAACAGTAAATACCAAAATGTAAATACTAAATATTATAATTATGACTATCACATTATAAATATTAAAATGCTAGCAATTTAGATATTATTATGATTATGATCCCTAATAAATAAATATAAATATAAAATTTGATATTATTAGTATAATATAATAATAACTAAATATACAATATATTAATCATACAAAAATAAATAAACATAAAATAGTACTAAAAATATTAAATATATTATAATAAAATATATTAAACAAAGAAGCACTTAAGTAAAGTGCATTAACAGCTGCATTATAGGCAGCAACAGACTCATGAAGGGACGTCACTGTTTGAGAGGGCAGCGATTAAGAAAGTTATGATTCTCCAAAACAGAAAGACACAGCCCTCCACAACGAATTGCATATGAGTAGAAGAAGGCATCGGACCATTAACAATATTAATATCTTCTAATATTAAATGGATGAATGGAGGAAGGAGTAAAAGAAAGAATATAGGAATATATTCTGAATTAAGGAATCAGCAAATCATTTATAGCAGGTATCTGCTGATTTATGCAGACTGTGGTATGTCATTATATAGTATTGAATATATTTAAGTATTTTGCTGATAATTTTCATAGTTATTGTAAGTAAATATAATATGAGTGTCAATATATGTGTGTGTGTGTGTGTGTGTGTGTATAAAAGTGAATATATATAAATATAGATGCTCATGCAAGGGTGAGTATTCTAAGCTTATAAATAATTAATAATGATTATATATATGTATGTATATACAAATATATACATGTATATGTTTTATATTCAATTAGGCAATAATGATGCTTATTGAGTCTTATACGTATTTATGATTCTTTAATATAAATGGGGAGAGATTGTATATACACTTATGTATTGTCGTTACCCTCATGGTATGCTCTAATATATTTAGAAATTTCTATGTCTATATACCCTATTAATATGTATGTCTGTAGCCAATCATTTGTTTATATTATGATATCCATGTTCCATCATGGTAGGGAAGTAGGATCACAAGAGGCGGAATCCGTGTAATGGAGCCACCTAGATACATCACCTAGGGGTGGGACATGATGAGTCCACAAGGGCCAAGGGGTACTGCCTGATTAGTCAAGGTACTGCCTTTGGGTCTAGGTTGGTCTCCACTAAATACGCCACCCTGGAGTGGGACATGATGAGTCCACGAGGGCCAGAGGGGTTCCGCCTTTGGATTAAAGGGTGCTGCCTCTGGGTCTAGTTCAAGCATGAGATCCACCATTGTATCTTACCTTCCTACCATGGTGCAACATGGGGGGGGGGGGGATCAATTATGGGAAATGTTGGTTATGATGTCTAATATAGATTTACTCATACTTAATTCCAATGTTCAATATGGAGTACCAATTGTCAGGCTACTTGAGTGATGGATCTCTAACATGATTACAGGATCTAAACCAAGGTTTATCTCTCTTTAAGGATCTAAGTGGTAAGTTATAACCCTAACTACATTAAGCTTGTGATTCTAGGGCAAGATTTAGGGTTATCCCAAAAAGGGACATTACATACTCCAATTCCATCTTCAAGCAAGGATGATAGGATTGTATTTGGTGTGTATCCATGCGTTATCATTACGTGTATCCATATTGGGTATGATGATATGTGCGCTTGGGGAGGGACTGTAGGTGTATCCGACTACTCTGGTTAAAGAGGATGTGCTCGATCCTCTTTCTTGGGGTAATCTGAAATTTTTTGAGTCTTCTCTAATTGTTTACTGTTGTATTCTTTTTCTATTGAATACCGATAAAAAACTGCTAATCATCAACTTTTGAAACATCCTTCAATTCCACATGCCAATATGCTGGTGGTTCTTGCAGGTACTAAGAAGTCTTCTCTTTTGATGAAGGTTGATTTGCATATGTCAACTACATGGTTCCCTTAGATTAGAGATTTAAGGTTGATGCAGTATAAGTTTACTTTAGCTAAGATTAGCTAACCATTTGGCACCATTTTTTAAGTGAATATAAAGGAAAAAGTAATCAGTAAATTAGCTCTTAATTGTACAGGACTTGATGCGTCTAGGATGCTGGAAATGCTTCCCAACCAGATCCTGAACACCAAATGTTGCTATGGGTACAGCTGGATGTCCCAAGCTAACACTTGGGAGACTTGTTAGCCCCAAATCCCAAGGGGGTTGGTAAAGAGATGGTGTTCCCCTGAACCAGAAATGCATGTCTAGTTAATTTAGGTGGCAAGTAATGTGATACATATTCTGTCTCAACAATTGACATGCAAACACATATAATATTGTGTATTCATGCATATTTGAAGGATAGGTAGATTTCAAGTGCAGTTGAGTTATAATTTCTAGCTTAGGATGTGTGATATAGGGATGAATCCTAAATGTGCTATGATAATATTTGCACTAGCCATTAAAATTTTGCTTTCTCCAATTTGTTTTATGGGCTTATACACTATGAGATAATCTAGAATAGCCTTTTTCAGTGATGTAAAATATTCTGATTTCTAAGATTATTCTTGAGAGATTCTAGGGAACATGAAAAGTTGAGAGGAATGGGAGTGTTGGACCGAATGTGGTTTGTGCAGTTTCTCGATCAGAATTACCATGTCATATAGGAGCAGAATAAGATAGCTGGTTTTCTAATATCCCTTTCTTTTGAATTATGTAAGATTGGTCTCAGTGGTAATCAGAAGGGTTCATGTCTTAGTTGTGCTTCATGGATGGATTGAGCATTGGTCTCTAGTATAGCTACAAGTATGTTGTTGGTGTTGGCAATTAGTGTCATATTGTTTTTTCTATGTTTGGTTGTGTTCATTTATATTTTATTTCTGGTTTTTGCAGATTTACTTCATGTATTATCAGTTTTGCCAAGGGATCTGAACTTCATTGAGCACACAAGTGACCTTGGATGGAAAGAGTATGTAATACACACTGGATGTTCAAACTTGCGTTTCATTTTCAAAGGATACATCAGAATTGAGTTACTCTTTGGAGATCAGGTTTCAGTTTCATTTCATGTGGAGATTAAGATAGGAAAGTGAGTTTTTTTAAATATAGTTTTCCTTTTCAGGTATCAAAGGGGAAAGCCTATCATTATTGATCCTGGTTTGTATTTATCAAGGAAAAGTGAAATTGTTTATGCTTCACAGAAACGACAGATGCCAGATGCCTATAAGGTTTTTACAGGTCATTACCATATCCTTAATAATTGTTTTTCTTGTTTTTGAGAAGTCCAAAATCCAATTAACTATTATTTTCTTTTATGTGTTAGAACTTAGAAGTTAGAACTTCATTTTTGTTTTAAATTTTTTCAACTTCATGGCAATTTTTAATTTGAACAGCATTTACAAATGCACAATTGTTAGTAAAATAAACTACAGCTAGAAAACTTTACTGGACTTTACTGCAGGGTCTGCAAAAGGCAGGCAACACAGATTAGTATATGAAACTCAGAGCACAGACACAAATGCAGAATAACATGATAGAAGGAATAGCATAACTAATGTTACCTGAGCAAAAGAGAACTAAACAGCATGTTAGATATTGCTAATAACTCAATACTATAAGTATATGTTATGAAATTGTGTGTAACAATGTTCTCTGGGTTTTGGGGATGGGGGGATGTGTGTCAGGGAAAATGAATTATGGGGATAGGTGGGGGACTGCTATTTAAATAATATAAAATTAATGTTTGAGTATTAAAATACAAAAAATAAACTTTGAAGAAACTAAAAGTAACTGAATTTTTAAAAAATAACTTGATCCACAATCCAACATTAAAAGACACTGTAACAATAATTTAAATACAAAGCACTGAATTTACAATGACAATCCATTGATCTGATAACCCATTTGATATTTCATATCATTATTTGATGAAGTTCCAGCTACTAAGGATAAATTTGCAAGCTGAAAATCAAAACGTTAATGCTAAAATGGGAAATACTTAGATTCACTGTGCAACAAGCTCAGTAATGCAGTAGTCATTATCAAATGGAAATGTCACAAATTCTCCTCACTAGAATTGTTTGAATCATTAGGCTCCTTTGCAAGAGGTCCCCAACCAATCTTGGTTGCACGTCCTGGTCCTCATCGATCTGCCATGGCTTCTCAGACTCTACATTTCACTATATTCTTGAGCTCTCCTTTTACTCATTTGTCTTGCCATCAATAAGATGGAAGTTACTCTATACAAAAATTCACCAAATTTTTGGACTCTCCTTGTACTCGTTTGTTTTATGATCAATGTAATGGAAGTCGTTTTAAACAAAATAAGCTTCTATCCTTTTCCTAGAGGTAAGTTTGTTCCTTTCAGCAATAGTTGAATTAGAAAGTTGTGGAAGGAGGTGAATGGCAAGTGTACATAGGAATGATGAAGGCCCATATGTTGCCATCAGTTTACTGGTTTGTCTTGTGTTGTAGTCTTATCTGGTTATCTTTGCCAAACTCTTGTAGCTATCAAGTTAAGAAAATTTAGTCCACTCAGATCTGATTATTGCAGCATCTTCCATGCCATATGCTTTTTTGAGAGTCTTCATGAAGCCCTCCTGGACATCCTTGTCATCAAGAGAATAATTTTAGGAGGGTTTTCCACAAACCACTTCGGATCCAAGAGGGTTTGTCTTGTGCTGTATTCTATCTGTTTATCTTTGCCAACCTCTTGCAGTTGTCAAGTTAAGAAAATTCAGTCCACTCAGATTCGATTATTGCAGCATCTTCCGTGCCATACAATTTTTTGAATGGCTTAACGAAGCCCTTCTGAATGTCCTTGTCATCAATAGAACATTTCTTTGAGGGTTTTCTACAAAATCGTTTCAGATTCATTGCATATGCAGCTATGTGCAAGGGGATGTTCAGTATCTCCTTTCATTGAATGATGGGTTGAACATTCTTATGGTAAGATTGCAAGGTGAGGTTTCTATTAGGAAATCATTGCCTTCATTTGGTTGAGAATGCTATCCATGCACGCATAGATCTCTCCTAGGTTAGGAATGTCAGAGCTAGGGATACAATGTATCTCACATTTGACAAAATGGTTTCTTTGGCCACCACATCCTTCACCCTCTTTTCCCTATCTATCATGGATTCCCCCCACTTAGTTTGCTCATGCTATAATCATTGATTGCAAGGTCTCAAGCAATTAAGCATCTTCTCTCATAAAATGAAGTAGGATGCAAAGTGGACCTCAATTGGCTTGTGGAATTCCTTCTTTCAAAAGAACTATTTATGCCCAATGCTCTTGAGTGTACTGTTCATTGCATGCACACAATATGGTGTCTAGTAATGTGTCTGTAGGTAGCCTCAACTAACTTCCCTGCTGCCTTGTACACAATTCTTGTACCTATGCCCAGCTGCACCACATCAGAAGTACCAGCCTTCTCATGGTGTCTACTAAATTCTGGAAGTGAAAACTTGGTGCTCTTGTGCTTTACAAAAGGATCTACAACCCAAGGGAAGTAAGGGCCTCCTGTACATATGACTATCACATTAACGAGGGAGTGTATCTAATATCCATCCACCATCTGTGAAAAAGCAGCACCTTTGTGTCACTCCTGATCATCCTCCATCATTAAGTTAACCTTGTGTTGACGTGCGTTTTATGACATGACAAACATTTTAGAACAAAGTGTCACAGACGCTCTATTCTCTCTTGAAAAACTACTTCCTATGCTAAGATTGCCAGTAAGTTCATAGGGTAATTCCAATGTTTAAGATGAACGTGGATAGGCTCTGTGGTATGGATGTGATTTGCTGTGGGCACAAGTAGATTTTGCAAGTCATTCTGAGAAGTGGAGACATGAATGCAGTACCATTTTTGGATTTTTTGATTTTATAAAAAAAAAAGTGAAAAAAGATTTAGGGTTTAGAGAATCTATTCTACTCCTAAGAAATCAAGAGAAGACGAAGACTAAGTGAAACCAAATAAACTATACTCTGTTTCGCCACGTTCAACGACAACTACGCAGAGCAAGTGCAATCTTCTAGGAATGTGCTTGTGATTTTCATGTGATAAATAATTGCCATCAGATCGAACAACAATTATCAAGACAGAAGTTAAGCATCCACAGTAAAGCTCAGTCTAACTTTGCACATTGGGCGAAATCATCCACCCAAAGAAAGTATGAGCTCGGTTTCACTAATCGACGTTATCAATCAATCATTCTTCTAACATACATTTTAATTTAAATCTACTAAGAGAGAAAGAAAATATGCGACCATGCAACTATTCAACAACCAAGTACTCAAAGCACCTCATGCATTTGAACTTCATTATCAAAGTAGCTTTTCACAACAATCTCATAAAACTCTCTCTTTATTTCTAACTATCTCAAATCTGCTCTAACTCTTAATCTCCTCTAACTTCTAAGCTTCTAACTATCCATCAATCTATCTTCTAATGAGAATGAGAGAGTGAGGGGGGGGGTTTATATAGTTTTTCCGGATTACAAAGAACGGCCCAGATTGATTCAAGATCAATGGCCAAGATTAAATTGAACTAAACCCTAATTAGGGTTTCCAAAACCACAATCAGTTAACTAAAGAGGACACTAGACAACTGGAGTGTCGTCCTTATCCGCTTGTGCAGCCTCACGTTCGGCGAACCTGGACACTATCAGGTCGACCTCCTCCATAGCAATGTCGGGCAGCACGCTGATGTTGTACTCCAGCAAATCCAAGTTCTCGGCACATTCTGCAAACACATTCGCCCAAGCTGGTTCCTGTAGCAAGAAAGAACTTTTGGTAGCCATGAAGTCGAACACTTTGGTGAAGCCTTCCTTCATGATTGGCCCAGTGGTGGAGAAAACTTTATGTACTTGCTCCTTTAAAAACTTTGGCCGCAAGTGTTTCCTTCGGACAATCTCCCTGTCTAGCATATCTGCAGCCATCTCATAGATTTTTCTTTGAATTTCTTTTATTTGCTCTTCCACTCTACCACTATCCTGTTTCACCTTTTCGAGGACTCCCCTTCTCGAGACTAAGGCATAGTACCATCCGTTGAAGTCATAAGCTGCACCGGCTTCAATAACTTTATCTTCGATCAACCGTTGCTTTGAAATGCCTTTCAGTTCTCGGATGTATGGGATGATCCTGCTCTGAATGTCCTCGAGGCTGCTCCATGACTCTGCAAGATCTGCAACTCGTGAAAGTATGAAGGAAGCCTGCTCATTTACTTGCGCCAACTTTCTTGCAAACACCAACGCCTCTTTTTTCCTTGCAACCATCCAATCTTTAGCCTCCCTTGCTGTTGTCAACTCTTCTTCAAAATGAGCATCTGGTTCCTGTGAAGCAGTTGGAGGTAAAGGCGCCACTTGTTCGCCTTCGTTTAGTGGCCTAGTCAGGTGCTGGATATAATCTTTTAAACGCTGAATTTCTTTCTTGTATTCTTTCTTCTTGGCAACTTCTTTTTCTAATCTGCCCTTGATGGTGGCCACTGAATTATCCAAGTCTTCGACTTCCTGCCCCTTTGATGTCGGACCCATGTCGACAGTCGTGATAACATATTCTTCAGGAGCAATCTCGTCTTGAAACTTGTCATCCGCAGGCACTGCAATTTGCACCGTGCGATTTCCAGCTTCATCTCTTTGAATAGTTGAGAACTTTTTGGCCTTCTTCCTCGGGGCAGTCTGTTCTAATCTTGCAAGAAAATCTGCGTCATTGTCCTCCTCCGGGACTTCCACTGGCGCTTTTCTTTTCAATCTTTCCCTCAGCCACTCAGGTACCGTTGGCTGTTCAATCATGTCCTCTTGATTTTGGACGTCTGGCATGTCCTGTACTTCCTGTTCTTCTTGAATTTCCGGCACACTTTGAATTTCTTGGACTAGCTGCATATCCTGGATCTCCTGGACGGATGGGTCCTCTTGAATGCCTTTGAGGGCGGAAATCATTCCTTCCTCGAATTCTCCATCCTCGATGTCTGTGTTGTTATCTGATTCCAAGATTTCTGTGCTTGCCGGAGAGGGTTGATCGTTATCTTCTATTTGGATTGGCTCTATATTTTCAATTGGAGAAGGTATCATAGCATTTTCCCAGGATTCTCTATCCATGGCAAGCATCTCTTCTATGTTCCGGGATGTAGCCGACTGAAGGGGTTTGGACTTGTGTTTCTTCCGCGAGGGACCTTCATCTATCCCTTTACCCTTGTCTTGAACTGCAGATTTATCGGCTTCTTTCCTCTTTTTGGAGTTGGCAGCGTCTGCTTGTCCATCAGCATGAGATGCACCGGCGTTCGAAGAACATGACTCGGTGTCTCCCATCAACTCGTAGGTAAATTGCATATTTCTCTGTTTTAGCACTTCTACTTGCCTATCTATCCACCACTGAGAGTATTTGAAAACAGGGCGCATCAAAGTGGTTAGATCACCCATCTCAGGTTCGAACCATTTCATAGGTGGAAGCGGCTCATTTTCCTTGAAGCCTGGCTGCACATATATCCCGTCATCTTGTAGCTGGTCAGGTATTTTGAAAAGCTCTGTCGCTCTGATCATGCTCAGGGGTAACCTTGACCATAATCTTCTTCTTACATCGTATTCATCGGCTGCGTTGGCCCAAAAGTCCTCTAGGTCAACCCGATGTTTGTATCTTTCTCCGTCCACAATCTTGATGTGATGAAGCGGATCGAAGTTGCTTCTGGCTTTGTATGATATAAAAGGATACTGTTGAATCTCCAGTCGAGCAACCTCTGCTGCTTGGGCTGTTGGGCATGACTCCTCCATGTTGCCGATGAAAAAGGGGAAGGTGACGGCAGCCTTCTGCTTGGGTCTTTGGATGTTCTGGTATGTTTCTAGTTGCCTTAGCACTTCCAACAACACCATCCTATTTGTCGGGTAGACAGGCAACCTATAAGGATTTCCGGAAAATCCTTGGATTCTGATGTAGGTGAACTTTGGATATTGAATAAACCAGAATCCATACCGGCTTATCAAGCTTTTGGCTTCATGCGAGAGTCTCTGGTGCGTTCCGCCTTGAAGAAGCCTAGTGATATACATCAAAAATGCATCGTGAGCTCGCCGGAAGTGGGACTTCTCTTTCAGCTGCAGCTGTGGATAGCAGTCGTAGACTTTGAATTTCCCCTCACCGTTGCCGACCACGCCTTTGCATGTCAAGCCAGGATATTTATAATATCTTGCCAATGAATAAACAACGTATGAGCTCATGTGGAAAACTTTGGTCTGTTCAAAGTTGACCAACTGTTCGTGCAAGCTGTCACTGATCATCCTGGACCAATTAAACATTTTGACTCCAGTGATTATCTCATCAATAAAATAATACATCCATTCTTCGAAAGGGGCACCGTGAGCACTGCCTACCATTCTGTTAAGTAGCAGAACGATATCACCATATTCTTCTTTGAAGTGGGTTCTGATCAACTTTTTAGGCATCTTGCTGGCAGTAGGCTTTGGTTTTAGCAACCAATTTTTGTTTATATTCGATGCACATAGATCCTTCTGACTTTGATAGAGTTTGAATGTGTCTTGTTTGCTGCGGTAGGATGTTCGGTTATATACTGGAATGCCAAAAGTCTCCTGGATTGCTGGTTCAGACAAGTAAGCAAGGACTCTCCCGTCAGGAGCTTCAATCTGTCGGTCTTGTGCGTTGTAATGAAGTGCACACTCTACTATTAACTCAGGACATTCTTTTGCTGGTGGAAATCCAGCTGCATGGACGATTCCGTTTCGCATCATCCTCATGGCGATTGGCGTTGGCAGACGTCCGTCAGTTCCATACATTCTCTTTCGGAAATCTTCAAGATCAACATGGCCGAGGTCTGTGTCAAGAACGTGCTCCCACTTGGACTTGATCTTCGATTGAGTTTGGACACCTTTGCTTGCGAATTTCATCTTGGCTGTTTCGAAAAAAATAGATCTGCAAGAGAAAGAAATAAGGAAAATCAGAATTCGACATTTAAAAACAGTTTGAAAGAACATTCCAGCTGATAATTAAATTAGACTTCGCGAAAAGAATAACAAGCTGGAAAGAAAAAAATAGATGGTGAAGCTTCATGTTAACATGAACTGGACAAGAAAAAATCTGCCTTGTGACTTCGTGATCGTGATTGCGACTGCAATGCAAGCTGATAACAGAATATTTCTTTCACTTTGCTGCAAAAATCTTTCAGCCTTTTGCCTTAAACACTTTTCTCTCACCACCTTCCTTCTCAAAATCGAGTGATTGCAAAAATGAAAAATGAAATCACTTATAGAAGTGAGAAGGTCGATCATTTTAGCATATTTGCAAAGTTTCCTTTGCATCAAGTTCGAACTCATTCTTGCACTTCGTTTCTGAATGGCAAGTTCTATCTTTAACAACTTCGCTTGGGAAAGTTTCTAATTTGATTCACAGTCCAACAAGACTCTTTTTTTCACTTTCCAATTTCGAAATTTTTTATGACTTATCTCTTTTTTGGTGTTGGAAATAAAATATTAAAATAATTAAAAATAATTATTTTATGTGTCCATTCCAACCCGTTCGATTTTATGGCTAATTACTTTTGATTTTTTCGAAAATTTCTCGCCATATCCAATTTATTTGTCCATGATTTTTTGATCGTTTCTCAAAAATATTTGGCCATGTCCAATTTTATTTGGCCAAAAAATGTTTCTTGTCCGACATTTTCTAGTCACGTCCAACTTTTTCTTAGCCATGTCCAAAGATTTTCTAGCCATGACTTGTCTTTTGTCCAAAATTCTTTCGCCATGTCCGATTTTATTCATCCAAATTCCCTTGATTTTTCACAAATTTTCCTTGACAAATCCAATTTTATTTCGTCCATTTGCTCAATTTTTCTAGCCATGGCGAAGATTTTTCTTCATATTTTCTTGGGCGAATCTTCAAGTGCCATGTATATTTTAGCTTTTCAAAGGCTTGGACTTAGGCGAATTTCAATTTTTATACTCTTGATACATGGCGGACTTTAGCCTTTTCTTTGCCATTCGTGCCTTAGCCATTTTTTCTTTCCTTTCATCTTAGGCGGATTTCATCAACTTTGTAGCCACTTTACCTCTTTGCTAGGGCGGACTTTGTTGGTTCTTTGGCCATTTGATCTTGCTTAGGGCGGACTTTGTTTCTTTATCTGCCATTTGACCCTTTGCTTTAAGCGTTTTCTTCTTCCCTATGGCGGACTTCAGCTTGCCTTTGGCTACTTTATCTTTACTTTGTCCATGCCTTAGTCATTTTTATCTCATTTTACTTTGGGCGGACTTTGGCTTCTTTCTAGCCACTCCTTTTATGTCTAGGGCGGACTTTGGGGTTATGCTTGCCATACATAGGCGGACTTCAACATCTTCTTTGCCACTTCCATTTTGACTTAGGCGGACTTCCTTGTTTCCTTGGCCAATGGACCTCTTGCATAGGGCGGACTTGCTGCTTTGGTTGGCCAAGACTAGGGCGGACTTGCTGCTTTGGTTGGCCAAGACTAGGGCGGACTTCATGCTTTCCCTTGCCAACTTGAAACTACCTAGGGCGGACTTCATGCCTTCCTTAGCCATTGCTCAATATTCTAGGCGGATTCCCTCATATTCTTCGCCATTGGACTTGGTTGGAGGGCGGACTTCCATGTTTTTGTTGCCACTTACAAGGGCGGACTTGCATGTATGTTTGGCCATTGCCTATATTTTCCAAGGCGGACTTCATTACATCTGTAGCCATTTTCCTTCTTGGCTGGGGCGGACTTTGGCATTTGGATGGCCATGACAAGGGCGGACTTCAGCCTGGTCCTGACCATTCACCATTTGCCTTAGACATTTGCCAGATTTTCTTAGACATTTCCTTCATTCTCCATGGGCGGACTTCAGCATCTGACTGTCCATTGCCACTTTAATTTAGACATTTCCAAGGGCGGACTTCATGGTTTGTATGTCCATTGCTCAGATTTTTGTGCCATTGATCAGATTTTCATGCCATTTACATCTTTGACAGAGGCGGACTTGACAAACTTCATTGCCATTGCCCAGATTTTCATGCCATTGACCAGTTGGTTGAAGCTTCTTATCATCCATTTCCTCTGTGCTTAGGCAAATTTACCAGTTTTCTCCATGACTGTGCTCAGATTTTCCATGAATTTCCAGATTTCTTCACAATTTTCCAGATTACTCCATGAACTTCGTGAACTTCTTGCAGATTTCTTCATGAATGTTCAGATTTCTTGATGAATTTCATCAAATCTTCAACCATTTTAGTGCTTTTACCAGATTTCCCAGTGATTTTCCAGAATTTCTCACCATTTTCGAATGAATTTTCCAGGTTTTTGAACTTTTTTGTGATTTTTCCAGATTTTTACCAAAATTTCAAAAAATCTTCGAATCGATTTTCTGAGAGTTTCGTTGCTCGTTTCGAACTTCTGAGTGCGTTTTTGAAACTCGTGGCCCCTCTAAAAATAGAAACTTTCTAAAAATAGAAATTTTCCAAAAATAGCAACTTTCTAAAAATAGACCCTAAAAAATAGGGATCCCAGAATTGCCCAAAAGTGCCAAAAAAATAGGTCCTAAAAAATAGGGGGCCCGGGTGAGAAACCCTAAAAATATAGAAGTGTCAGAATCGACCGAAACGACAGTCGATCTTCGTCTCCCAGGCCTTCTAAGCACAATGGTGACGTTTATACATTGATCCAGACTAAAATTCACTGACTCGACTCGGGCGACCATTCAAAATTGAAGCTAAAAAACCCCCAAACGAAGAGCAGACAAAACGAAAGCAGGTGAAAGCAAAACCCTAAAAGCAAACGACAAGGGTCCCCATCTGCAATGGGGCGAGGTGTGAGTAGGTCACAACACCTTGGAATAATGAATTTCAAGATGGTGGTTCTCAATTTTGTTTTTGCAAGGAGGCACACATGGTGGACTTGCTTTGCATGCCCTGGTGAAAGCCATATTGAAATAAGGAGATCAAGTGACCTGATATGGAATGCCGTTGGCAAAGAAGATTTTGTTAATGGCATCATCTGTCTCCTCTGTAGCCCCTGGACATTGAACGACTTTGTGATTGGGATTGAAGTTGTTGCTGGACTTCCATTTGCCCCTGTTTCTACTACACTCATCTCTAGGGTGAGAACTACAGCCATATATATTATAAACGCGTCGAGAAGCCCTAGGATAAATTGTAGATGGCATAGAGATGCTTCCATTATGTGATCTAATAATTTCTGTCCACTCCTTAAGTGTGAGCTTAGTACAAAGCCCAACCTCTTTACTAGATAAATGTAGGAGGTGTGCATTAACTCCTGTGAGGCTGCCCTTCCATTCAAGGCTGTAAATGTTACATTTCCAATGCTGATTCCCTCTTGAATTATGGGCCTTGTTTTTGTCAAGGGTCAGTGCAAAATTTTGTAAAGGATTTTTCCTATTGAATGGCCCCTTAAGAATATTGAATCAATATCTTTGAAGGGCATTAAAAAAGCAAAGCATTTCTGACTGAACTTTCAGTCTGGGTGCCTAACTGCCTTTACCTTTTTTCCTCCTCCAATTTGACTGCTCATTTCATTTTTATCCTCAGCTACTTAAGTAACTGACTTTGGACCCAAAAATAAAATGGAAAAATAAACTAAAAAACAATAATATTTTTACTACAATGCGAGTGCCAAAAAACCAGCATTTTTTAGCTCACAAACAAAAAATGCAACATTCTAACCCACAAACAAAATACAACAGCAACTTAATTGGCCATTGCAAATTTAAAAAAGAGAAGCTGCCTCAAGATGGAAGTTCCCCCCAAAAAGAAGTTTTTCATGAATGAAATGGAAGGAAGAGTGTGAATGCTACAAAATGAAAAGCTTTGATCTGCAGATTTAGGGTAGCTTTTCCAGGACCGAAAAGTCTGTGATTGTGGGTATGGGAATATTGGAAGTCATTAGCAGAAGGTGAATTCCTGAATCTGTGACCCTCTTCTCATCTAGACATGATAAAAATAAAAGTTTCACTAAGGTGGCATGTGGTTGAGGAAAATATCTAGGCTCTTTAAGAAACACTGGCGCCCAACTTTCGATCATACAGAAGACATGCCAACACATTCCCAGTGTGGATAATACTACCCATTCTGTAAATTGAGTATTGCAGTAAGATGCTCTAAAGAAAATTGGGAAGCCCCAGGGGAATATGTAACATCTTCAAAAATTACAAATATCTAAGGGTCCTCAACTCTGCAAGAATCTGCATTGATGAAGATTTGAAGAAATGCCTCCTTGAATGAATCATTTGAGATCTAGGAGTGGAATGGGAATAGTCTGTGGATTATGAGAATATTCATTAATGATGTATGCCTTGCAATAAGCATGGCATCTGGTCAGGGTCTGCCAACATCAACATTTTTAAAATAGTCACAGGCTGAAAATACACAGCCAGAACCTGCAGATGTGCAAAAGAAGGTCCATCCAAGATAAATGAAAGACCGGCCAACAAACTTAAGAAAAGATAAAGAAAAGGATAATGCAGAACAAGCAGAAGTAAATTCTAAAGAGCATATCTAACGAAATGTAAGTCAACAGCCTTAGCTCCTCTCAGATTTCAATACCAATTCCTTGAGATGTCCTCATGCAGGAGCTTAGTGGATCTGAACAAATGAAGAGCAAGATAAGGATGAGATTCAATGATATTTCGCTTCACTTCAACAATAGATGCTTCCAAAGTTGCTGGCCTAGTGAAATACAACAAATTCAAGAATTACTAAGTAGCAGATTTAATCAACTTTCTGCACCTTGGATTGAAACTTAAAAAAAGAAAACAGTCAGCAGATCCAGGTGAAATCCTTACACAAATCAGTCCAAACAAAATCAAGGAGAAGAAGGATAAAAGATAGAAACCAGTCCCAAGCAACCAATGGAATAGTTCTTAAGGGGAAGTCACAAATGTGGAAGAAGAGAGATCTGAGTCACCTTCAACTCTCTAAACAAAAATACTCCCTCTGATTCACCGTCAACCCCATTGGGCACCTTTAACTGCAATAGAAGAAAAAGATGGAAAAATTATCATACTCTTATTTCAAGAAATAGGCAGAGCAGATTCCTTCAACAAATTAAAATACCATGGAGTCTAGGGAACCAAATAGCTCTGTAATGTCCCTTACCCGACTTTGCCCTAGAATTCGCTTGTTTAGGGTTAGGGTTGATCAATCGGATAATACTTCAATGGGGTATATCTTGGCTGAAACCTGCATTCACCATATGAGCAAAATTTCCGCAGATACATATGTCATGTTAACATTAATATCTAGATATCCAAAATATAAACATAATCACAAAAGCAGTTATTAAGACACAGGAGGAGTGGTATGGGTGGATCCGCCCAAAGTCCTTTGCCAAGCCCAAGAGGTTGTATACCACAACTCCCTCTTCTCGGCGACTTAGTACCTGCTTTCTCCACCCATGTCATCACCTCGGAAAACACTTAACCTGCTGGGGGAAGCCAGCGGAGCTTAAAAGTGGTCTAGGCCTACCACCCCTCCATGGCCCATCCATGCCTTTGGACTGGACAGATCTTAAGTGGAATTTCCACTCATCCATGACCCATCCTTGCCTTGGGTTCCGGGGGCGGATCTTGAGTGGGGTTTCTAGGCACCACTTTTCTCAGGCCCTTCCTACCGAGCAGGTTTGCAAACACTCAGACAACCTTTAAGCAGTCAAATACATTTGCATTCATCATTGATTCTTTTAAGTCAATGTAAAGATCATTGCCTAGAACAATTATAATCATGATAATACTAAAGAGAGCATTGCACTAATAATCAGATCAGCAACATCGAGTATGTATATTCAATTCTAAATTAATGGAGAAATAATATATCTGCCCATGATCAGTCTTATCAATATTTCTTTCTACTGATATGTAAATAGCATCAAAAATATATATTTGTTAAAAAGACAATTCTTTGATCAATACAGAAATCAGAATTAGCCATATCAGAAGTGCAGCAATCTTAAATGACCAGATTATGTTTGACTGTAAATAAGACTTGCATACTCAGATTCAGACTTATCTGTTAGAGACATTCAAGGATTAGACATATCATAGAAGCAATCAGATCGGGCCATGAAGAAAGTCTATTGGACATATTAAATAGAATGCAGGATCTAGAAACTGATGCATCAGATTTTCAGGCATCTATCGTGGATGATTTTTCTGTTCTGATATTCGAAAAGGCTAAATATTACTGCTAAGTGAATACATCACCTGAGTTGCTGTATCTCCCACGTTCTCTGTTTCCTACTCGCCTTCCTCTTGTTCCCACAATGATCCCTTGTTCGATCTTGGCGTCCTCAATTTCTATGGTTATGGGAGATTGCGACCCTCTGTCAAGATACGTCCTTTGTGAATGGAGATACCTCTTGGCGACTAAAGGGTGCTTTGTTAGATTCTTTAATGTAATCGATTAATGTAGTATTTGATCGATTGAGGCTTAACAATAATCATGTGTATAATATATATCTCTTATAAATAAAATATCTAGTGTGAAATGTCTTTATATATTATTTATTAATTTTTTTCTTTTAATTGATTTATCTTCCAATCTTTACTTTGAGGATATGATAGTCCTCCCCTCTCAAATTGCTTGCCCTCAAGCAACTTAAGGTTTGGGTGATTGAAAATTTCCTCACTCCCCCATGTAGCATCTTCTTCTGGTAAGCCTTTCCATTTGATCAAGAATTCCGGGATACTTTTGTTTCTTAGTTGCTTTTCCTGCATATTGAGGAATGCTTCTGGTTCAAGGATCTGTTTGCCCTCATCATCGAGTGGGGGTAGCTCTACACAAGGGGTCACTTGTTGACCCAACACTTTCTTCAGCCTTGACACGTGAAAGACGTCGTGAACGCAGCTATCCTTGGGTAATTCCAATTCATAGGCTACCTCATCAATCTTCCTTGAAATCTTGTAAGGCCCATAAAACCGGGGTTTAAGCTTTTTTGCCCCGTTTGATTTGATGGATGATTGTTTATACAGTTGCAACTTGCAACCGTAGGAAGACTAGATCTCTAAGTTCAAAGGTTCTTTCTGTGCGGTTCCTATTAGTGTACATCTTTTGATGATTCTGTGCTTGGTGCAAATTGTCCTGAAGGGTGTTCATAATGTCTATGCTTTGTTGCACAAAGTCCTTGGCTCTGGGTACTTAGCTCTCTTGTGTGATCAAACTCTCGAAGGTGGTGGGTTATATCCATATAGTGCTTTGAATGGACTCATTTTGATAGACATGTGGTGTGTAGTATTGTAACAATACTCTCCTATATGCAACCACTTGGCCCATGCACTCTGTTGGCTTGTGACATAGTTCCTCAAATAGCCTTCTATCCATTTGTTGACGATTTCGGTTTGCCTGTCCGTTTGGGGGTGATAACTAGTACTTGGTGTGAGATTAGTCCCAAACAACCGGAAGAGCTCTTGCCAGAATTGGCTCAGGATTCGGATGTCCCGATCGCTGATTATATTCCTTGGAAGACCATGGAGTTTAAACATTTCTTTGAAGAAAACTTCTGCTACTTGGGGTGCCTTATACTCTATGGATATGGTGAAGAAATGGGCATCCTTGGTGAGCCGATCGACAACCACGTATATGCAATCTTTCTCTTGAGTCTTGGGTAATCCGGTAATAAAGTCCATGGAGATACTTTCCCACTTTTGATTAGGAATTGGCAAGGGTTGTAGAAGGCCGACAAGATGGCTTTGTTCAATTTTATTCTTTTGACAGGTCATGCATTCTTGTACATGTTCTAACACATTCCTTTTGAGGCCTTTCCATGAATATCTCTCCCTTACTTGTTTGGATGCCTTATAATATCCTTGGTGTCCTATCATGGTGCTCCTTAAGAATCTTCTCCTTTACCTTTGAATAGGGAACTAGGAATATCCTATTTTTATATAGGATGAGTTCTTCTACCACCTTATACTCTTCATTGGGTAGATGTCTGTTGTACCCAAAACCAAAATTTTTGCTTCACTAAGGCATTTTGCTTAATTTAGTTTTAATCTTGTTAAAGTGATGTCAGAAGGTCGTTTTTGGGGTTTTCAAATATGGAGTTGATGTCAGTGTCATGTCAGTCTGTTACTGAAGAGATTTAAGAAAAATGAAAATTTGAACGAAAAGCATCAAAATTTTCTATCTCTGGAGAGGGGAGCACATTTTCAAAAGGGCGCCCTATCTTTTAGGGGCCCGGATCCTGTTTTTAGGGTTTGTCACCTCCAGCAGACATTTGTCCGGCATCACGTCAGCTTTGCAGTAAGCTTTCAAGTTTGTCAAACGGAATTGTTTCGAGCAAGTTGTGGAAGATATAGCGCAAAACGAGGCGGAAACGAGAATTGACTAACACTGGAGAAAAGCGCAGCTTCTGAGAATGGCGCCCATCTTTTTGAGGTGCCAAATGAAGGATTTTGACTGAATGCCATCCAAGATGTTTGTCTCACTTTTGTTCAAGCTTCGTGACGCATCCGTCAGTGGGTGAATCTGAGTTGCTGAAGTCAGTGAACCAGAGGTCAAACATAGGGTCAAATCTTAGTCAGAATATCAAAGAAAAAGCAAAAGAGCACATTTTGAGAAAGGCGCCTGAGCTTTTCAAGTTTAATGCTTTCTTTTTGATGATTTCAGGATATTCAATGTGTCCGGTTACGCTCGCTTTCCGTTGCTCGTCTCCGTCAGTTCAGAGGATGACTCAAGCTTGCAGTTGGAGTTTTTGTGATATTCTAGTCAATTCCAGGAATGGCCAAGTCTGGAATGAAAAGAGCAGTTTGTCAAAAGCCCCTTGTTTTTCATCCCTCGATGATGTTTTCCGGGAAATGTGCCTTTGCGCGTGTCATCAGAATGAAGTTAGCTTCGCAGTGAACCTGAGATCCGTCCTGAAAGTTGATAAATCAGAAGTTATGAAGGATTTATTTTTCCCTTCGTACGAAATGCAAAAGTCAAAATTTTGACTAAGTCTGAGAAAAAGTGCAGCTTTTGAAAAAGGCGCTTGGATTTTTGAGCCTTCAGATGTCAGTTTTATGGTTTCAGTCTCAAGATACCTTTTGATCAGTTTTTGCTCAGCTCTGCAATGCACCTGTCAACCAGCCAATTGGAGAAGTCAGTCAACTAGTGTCAGAGGATGAACAGAGGTCCCGGCAGAAGTTTAAGCCTAAATTTTCATGAAATTTGGCTAAGTCTGGAATTCGCCTTAAGAGCTCAAAGTTGGATTTTCGAAAGAGAGTTGAATGGACGCCTTAACTGGAGTTCTGACTGCAGTTAGACTAAACGTTTTCTGGGTTGTCATCTTCAGTTCATATATTGACATGTTGAGTGATCTTTCAGTTCGCATGTCGAGTTAACTAGTTTGCATGTTCAGTTAACTACCTTGCATGTTGAGTTAACTTGATTGCATGTTCACTTAACTGAAGATTATTCCTGAAAATCAACTGGAGTTCGCATGCATGGTGAATTTGGTTGCAATTGTGAAGTTTGTGTGAAGATGGCGCTTCATTGAGTGTCAATTGAAGTCTTGAAAGGGTCGCCATATTTAGAATTTTATTGATTAAAGCATGATTATGTGAAGTTGGCGCATTTTGTCTTGGAATGTTCACTCAAGTTCCAAAAGGGTTGTTATTTTTAGCATAAGTGTGAAGTTGGCGCATTCACTTCTTGAAGGCCAACTGAAGTCTTGAAAGGGTCGCTATATTTGGAATATTTATTGCATGAAATATGGCGAATTTCTTATTGCCAACTTTAGTTATCAAAAGGGACGCTTTAGTTCTAATTTGTGAATCTAAAGCAAGTGTGAAGGATGGCGAACTTAATGTGGATTGCTAACTAAAGTCAAATTCACATGAAGTTGTTAACTAAAGATTGAAAAGGGAAACCCTAAAGCATGGCGATTCATTTAGCATATCTAAGTTTCAGTTAACTGAAATGAGGTCCAATCACAAGCCAAGCGCACTTCTCAAGGATTCCATACCTTATGCGAATTTCATAGATGAAAATCTATTTAACCAAGCAATGGCGTCCATTATTTCATCATCTTTAGCTTCGAAGTTCATGTTCTTCTTGAGCAACCAGCAAGCTAAAGGTGCTACAGGTGTCCGAATTCAGTGTTCTTCATAGCAACGAGTTCAAATTGTTCAGAGGAAGGCGAATCTAGACTTTATTTTCACTTTGCATGCAGGTTTCATCAAGTTTCAAGGAAGAGGTTGGCGGATTTTTCAGAAGCAGACAAGCGAAACTTTCTATCTTTTGTCCTATTTCTTCTATTTCTCACCTTAGGTACTTTCTTCGCATGTCAAAGAAATTCAACACATTCAGAATCTGATCATCTGGGTTCGCATATTTCAGCATTTGCAGCAAAACCCACGTCTTAGATTTTTTCGAGAAAATCGCCCCGTAGCCTTCATTCTGAAGCTTTGTGCTTTTTTCCGAGAATCTCTTTGCATGTGGGCTTGAAACACGTTTTTTCGAGAATTCAGCTATCTGGGTTTGTTCAGAATCCCGTTGTGCACAAAACCCATGTTCCAGAAAAACTTCGAAAATTTCTTTCGTCATAGGCTATTTTTAGCCTTATCCAGAGGTTTTCAGAAAGTTCTTCAAGTATATTCGACTTTACAGTCAAAAGTCCTCATTTTCAAAATGCAGTTCAATCTCATTGATTACAAGGCCAAATCGGCTCTTGCACATAATTTCATCAAAACTTCAGATACAGACCTGAATCATGTTTATCCAGTGGTTAATCTGAGCAGTCTGGAAGGTGTTAGCAGCAAGGCATTGAGAAATCTTGAGCGTTCTGGGTTGCTGGCAGCGGCAGCCATTCCTGTTACTACTTTCGATCTTGAGTTCGTTCTTGCTTGCATCAAGCATTATGACTCATCTTCACGACAAATCAGATCAGTTGACGGGAGGGTTGTTTGCAGTATCAAACCGAAGGACATAGAGAAATGCTTTGCTATTCCTCCTCGTTCAGATAACTTTACTGTAGTTCTTGAGGCCTGTGAGAAGATATGGGATGCCGATCAACAACGTTCGCAAAGGAAGGTGGCTCAGAAATGGCTGAAAGTTCAAAAGACTAACATGCCTAAAAAGGTTGGTCGTGGTGAATTCAAGGACGAAGTTGCTGTTTTGATAACCTTGCTTAATCGAGTTACTGGTCAACAGGATGCTAGCACTTTCCGTTCATGGATGTTTTACCTGATTACCATAATTCTTGATGGCACAGAGCATTTTGACAGGGCTATGTTGATTAGTGATTGCTTACATCAGCAGATTACTAACTTTCTCAAGTATCATGAGTTTCATATGATATCCTACTTGGTCTACTTGGTTGCATTTCAAGGTAGCTACAGGGATTTGAAAACTAATGGCACTCTCGGTGTTCAACGAGTTCACGAGTATTATCCTCAGTTGGAGTTTTCTCAATCCGAGCAAGACTTCCGGGCAGTGAACGATCATTTTTCTATGAGAACCGTTAGAGATCTTGACAACGAGATGCATATTCGTATTTCTGCCGAGGCCAAATCAGCAATGGAGACTTGGGCGGATTGGTTTATCCAGTTCCCTACTTTCACATACATCCGGGTTTACGGATATGTTGGAGAGCCCTTGATGTTGCCGAGGTACCCGTCAGACAAGATCATCTTCATGGAGTTTTTCAGGCAGATGCAACATGTTCATTTCTTTCTTCGCAATCGTCATAAGACTGCGGCTAATTTTCCATTCACATTGGGAATTTTCACATGCAATGCGGCGATAGATGCCAGGCTTATGTCTATTGAGATAGAGAGGTTCAAGTTTAAAACTCATACCGAGAGGCGTTCCTATGATCTTCTTGGTCATTATGCAGACAGGTTGGAGTGAGGGATTGCACATGAGCCAGCACTTGAAGATTTCTGGGCTAATTGTGAAGATGAATTTGAGGTTCGTCGTCGTCACTATTGTAGACTCACTATCGGTCAGCTCTTTGATTACTTATCAGAAGATGTTGATGGTCTATCAGATGATGATGGAGAAGTTCTTCTCAATTCATATGTCAAAGATCAAGTTGCTCGGCAGCCACTTCGCTCACCTGATTGGTATGCTAAGGAGAATACTTCTATCGAGGAGGTTTCCAGATCAGTTATCAAGACTAGCAGGTTGTTCTTGGAAAGCAAACAGAAGCGGAAGTCAATTCCTGTAGCAGAGCCGCCAAAGGATTTCTCTTCGTTGCCTTCTACTTCTAGGGCAAGACCTCGAGTCAAGGCCATTATAATACCTCCTGAAGGGGTTAGACTCAGTGGAAATACGGGAAAGAGAGCTACTGGTAAGAGGAAGCAGAAGCAAGTTGAGAATGTTCCTGAGATTCCAGTAGAGACAGTTATTCAGGCTGAACCTCACGTTGAACCTCCTAGTCCGCCTCACATGCAACCTATTGACATAGATTCTGAGCCTGAGACACCAATTCAAGCTAGATCGGAGACACCTGAACCGCCACAGGTTGATACATCAGGGACAGTCTCTCCTCGAATTGAAAATATTGTTCAGTCATGTTGGCTCGAGAAGTCTTTGGGAAGACAGAGGCGAGAACCCTCATACAACCTTGATTTATCTGAGTTCGGTGAACCTTATCAGAGAAGGTCGAACAAGAAGATCAAGAAACAGGTGCATATCGAGAAGACTCCAGAATCAGAGATTGTTATCGAAGTTGTCGTTCCTCCAAAGGGTAAAAGCTTAGATGAAGTTGAAGTTGGTGATTTCACTTTTACTAAGGCTAATCTTGGCAGGACCACTCGAGAGACAGATGTGACTCTTCTTAAGATCGTCACTAATAATCTTGAAGAGCGAATCATGAAGGATGGAGAAGACAAGGCCTTGCTCAAGGCTGAAAATAGTCAACTTCGTCAGTACATTTCTGATCTTGTTCATGGAAGTTCGAATAGAGTGCCTGTTCTTCCTCAGAATACACCTGCAGAACAACGAAAGCTGGATCAGTTAGTCAGTCATGGCAGACTTTTGGACAACTGGATTGAAAGTGTAGTTGCTACAGGTCAACGTCTTCTTGCAGATTTGTATCAATTGAGGAGTGATGCACATAAACTCCGTCAGGGTATTCAGTTGCTCGAAGTTGCAGTTGCAGAGAGTTTGGCAAAGGATCGTGTTCTGGTATCTCAATTATCTGTTGCATACGATGCCTTGGAGATTGACGAGGACCAGGAGAAAGTTTTTACTTGGAGAGAGCAGCACCTTCTCAAAATGGAAATATGTGAGAAGATTTCTACCAAGTTGTTTTCACTCAAGGATGATGTGGTTGGAGTACTTGCACTTGTTAGCGGTTTCGTTGTTCAGATTCCATGTCATTATCTTCTTGAAGATGGCACGTATGTTGAGTTGGACAAAGTACAAGCTGAATTCGAGAAGCTGATTTGTGACAGCCTTGAAGGTGAGCCAATGGCGACTAAGTTAGAGAATATTTCAGTGATTGCAGCTAGTCTCAGAAAGGCAACTGAAGATTGTAAAGATGGCATGCATACGATCAGGGAAAGTGGCAGAGAACTGAAGAAACAGACTGTTGTTTTGAACAGCATCAAAGTGCCAGATGACACAGAGATTGATGAGTTCTTGGT
>VDFB02330760.1:0-29999 GCA_007258455.2 Sequoia sempervirens
TATGGTATAAACTTTCTCAACAATGTCTTTCTTTTTATGGTACCTGCTTATCTTGTACCGTGACCCTCACCTGTTACTTATTCCTAACTGCTCCTTCTTACTTTGTTTTCACTTATGTTTTTCTTGTTCACTGATTCCTTAATATCCTTCATCCCAACTTGTCCATTTCTGTCATGTCTAATACTAGGCACCTTTCTGCAATAGACATGGGCCTCTTCATTTTCAATGCATACTCACATATTTTTATGGAAAATGTTCCATTTCATTCTGCTTTCAAGATGTACTTTAACTGTCATACACCCCTTTACCCTCATATAATTTCATTTCTTACTTTCTTTCACTTTCAATTAATTTAGGGAGGATGCCATACGACCAGAGCTAATCTTAAATGTATAGGAATATGCATGGATCTTTAGATCATTCTTTTCAAGATTTGTAATCATATTAGACACTTTTTTGTACTTATTAAGGTTAAGCAGTGTTTAGAGTCAGTGGCCAGCAATGCATTTCAACATGGGAATTCTTCAACATTTAAAGCCGAATGGTCAGCAGTTGATGACAAAGATGATAATTACAGCTTCCAAGGTCAACATTTGGGGAATTTTTTTTCCCCAATAAGCTTACATGAACTTTCTATATCACTCTCGTTAGGGTTCTAGCATCATGATCATGACATCAACATTGATGCATACTTGGAAATTTTCTTAGGTCTTGGATCATCTCTGAATATTTTTCATGAGGGATATCATTTTGAGAGGTCCTTTTAACAGATATATAGGGACTTGGAACACAAATATCCATAAAAATGCAGCAGAGGAAAAGACTGTATATCCTCCCAAAAATTGTTAAAGGTGATAGCATATATTGCAAGTGCAAGTGTGTCTAGGTCTCCACAAAACCTTTATAAACATATTAAAGGCCCAAGGAACCAGAGCAACTAACATAAATAATCAATTATTCAAAGAGAAGTCCCATTGTTCACACACAGTTTGCTGCTAGTAACAAATCACCCAAACCATAAGGATTGCAGATGAGGACAAATCTTCTCTGTACAACAGCCATGTTGTTCACATGACACATCAGCATGCCTTTCATGGCTCTTCTCAAGATTTCTGTCTATGTAAGTCCTTAAAATTTCATGAAGCATCTAATAGAGCTTACCCGGCTTCTTCAACAAAACTATCTGTAGCTTCAAATCCAAACCAAAGAAATTGAGCAAATACTCTCCAATGAGAAGCCAAATACAGGTTTTTAGATGTCATATAATAAAACACTTAACTAGGAAACCCCAAAAGATATGCAGCCAATTATATCCAGTGCTATCAGGAGGCTACTCAGCTTTCTGAAGATTGGACCCCTCAAATTCTCAGCCTAGTGGAATTAAGAATGCTTAACTAGGAAGGAGCAAAAAATCAGCATTCGCTGTGCCAATCCATCTGAATGACCATGGCCTCACTCTCTAAAAGGAACTTCTGAGTACATAGCTATGTTCTGTTACTTTGTCTAGATGTCATAGAAAATCCTTATGCAAAGTTTACCTAGTTATAATTTTCTATTGGATGTGTCTATAAACAAAGTCTCCATATCCTCTATTGAACGGGCTTTTCCATCCCAGAGGTGGGAATTTGTGTTTTAAGCTGTCCTATTACCAAATTGTTATTGTAAAATGATGTCATTTTTAAGTAAAACATAATTGTATTTGATCAAAAACTGCTCTCAATTTCCAATTTTTCTTTTATTTGGTCAATGTTTAAGGAGTTATCTAATTAATTGAAAAATATCCATTTTCATCCTTGAATTCTAATTATCATCTATTATCTACCAGGGGGCACACGAACTCTTGCATGTGGAAGAAAAGTTGTATGAGTGGTTGAATTTGAATGAGGTATTATGCTTGCTCTATTAATCGTATCAAGTTCTTAAATTGTTCAATTCATCAAAATTCTAATTTTTTCGACTTGTTAATCACATCTCAATACAGATTTTGCCTGAAGATGTTCTATGGGATAACCCTAAAGAAGATAGTGACAAACATGTGGATTCACAAGAGGATATATATCTCTATGAAACCAGTCAGTTGATGGGAAAGGTATGTATCATATTAACATCAAGTGATTTTAGTCCTTTTATTTTTCATTTGATTGACATTGATGTCTTCTCAGATTTCTTCAGCCACCCTTAAATGAGCAACTGTTACTTAGTGGATGTTACCTCGATGACAATCTATCATTTAAATTGGGTCCCTTGGAGTTTGATTATAATAAAGACCTTTTCCTTGAAATTATCTTCATTTGATCTTGCACTTTGTAGTTTCTAAAAATTAATTTTGTTCCTTAAGCAATTGAAAATGATCAGAGTAAAAATATTAATGGGTCACCATATGACAACAAAGGAAAATCCAAACTAGTTTATTTTAATCTGGAAAAACACTCTTAAATAATGAAATAAAATATAGGCATGAGAAGATATTTTAGTCTTTCTACAAACAAATTACTAAATGGGATAAGTTGCAGAGTCTTATCACTAGTACTGATATGAGTATGTTGTGTTGGTATAATAATGTCCACTTGTATAGCTGATCTGTTGAAAAACAGTGCTTTGAACATTTGTTCATTTTAAAAAGATCATAGGACTGCGAATCTATTGTAAGAAGTGATAAACAATGTTACCTTGTTGTAGAGCCCTTGGCCATATGATAAGGAGAGGAAGCTACAGAAAACATTTTGAAATTCAAAGATGACTAGATTTGGTAAGCTTAACCCATTGTTTTGGCATTATATGTTGCCATAGAACAAATATCTGTGTTGACAAGGTTCTTACCTTCCAGTGTCAACTACCTATGTGTATTGAGTTATAAAGGTTTTATTAGCATTATTTAGTACTAAAATGCACTGTAATACAATATAATTTGATATCAAGTGAATACAAAATGGGTCCTCATTAGGTATTCCATTATCATCTGTGTTGATCTGTCTTTGTTTTTCATTTTATTGAGGATTAAGGTTTTTCAATTCCTCTCTTGCTTTGCATATATGTAGGTATGTATGTATGTGTGTATACATATATACACACGTACACACACACACACACACACACACACATATATATATACATATACACATACATACATAATTATATATATATAAATACATATGTATTCATATAAAAATATATATATTTATATACATAATTACATATATATAAATACATATGTATTCATATAAAAATATATACATACATATAGATGTATATATATTTGTATATATATAGAGCAAGAGAGGAATATTTTTCAAGCCTCTGGTTAACATAAATGTAGATTCAAAATAGATGTGGTTTGTAATAACCACCCCTAATTTTAAAAAAAAAATGCCAATAAAGATCACAACATAACTTGCATTTATCGAACACACTGCTGTCATAAAGTATGATATAAAATATTAGTGTTCTTACATTGCTGATACAAATTAAAATGTTGATAAATCATTCCATAACATTCCCAAATGATTGATAAACAAGTTCAAGGAATAACCAAAGTAAATACCTCAGAAATGGAGTCAACAAGAGTAATGAAAGTCTGATATTCTCAGTTGAAGTGCTGCTAGAGGTCATATAGATTTCTGAGTGATGGAAGGTCTGTTATTTGGCTGTTACAAGCTCAATCATCAAGGAAACCACTGGCAACAACCCTCAACCTCCAAACAGGGATCAAGTTGACAGCTGCAGGTCTGAGTATGGACCAAATTCTCGCTATTACAGGCAGTATTGTAATGAATATTGCCCAGTGAACCTCCAAATTGAAATGCAGTACACTCCCAAACTCCCGAGTTATAATAACCCCTCTGATCTGGGGTTTTACCAAGAAATACAAAATATAGATATTTGCAAAAACAACCAATTCCAAATAGTTGCATGAAAATTAAAATTCATATTTGATTATAGCTTAAGAAAGTGCATTAGAATCATACCTGGATTTCATAATGTGCAATAATGCAGATCTAAAAGCGTTTGAATAGAAACTGAGAATATCAACAATCTCCAAAACTCTATGATTTCCACCCTGAATGTCCCTTCAAATTGATTATCAAATCTGGAGGTGGATGTTGTTTTTTACCAGATTTAGCATTTCTTGCTTGGCATGTACAAATCTGCTTTATTTAATTAATCTGGAGGTTTCCGGGTATGTCTATTGCTTACAATCTATCTGTAGCAGTTGTTTACTACTGAATACAATTGCAATTTCCATAATATTGCTTTAATTTAAGTTTTAGCAACATTATATGCTTGGCGCACCTCTATATTTCTTGTTTAAAATTCATCAAAACCTTCAAAAACACAAACAAGACAGTTTAAACATCAGTGGTTGAGTTGGAGCCAGCTGGGCTCTTCACAACCTCTTTGGAACTTTGCACGCCTACTTTGGAGTGTTATACTAAATCATCATATACATCTTGGTGTCTTAATCACTCATCAGCAGCAAATTGGTTTGGAATCTGGATTGTTCAACAAAATTGTTTGAGGTGTTTTTTTGTCTTACAAAGCAAAAGTATAGTCTTGTGCAGCAAGGCAGACACTTGTACAGCAAATGTAATGTCGCCATTTTGGCCATACGCTTTTCATTTGGATTTAGCCTATTTCCGAGAATCCGTAGGCTACTCAGTTGTGCAAAATTAGGGTTTCCTCTTTCAGATATTGCTCAGTTGGCGTTCAAAGGATGTTGTGTAGACTTACTATTTATAGCAGTTTGCTATTTTTAGCAAGTCTATCTTTTGCCAGTATCTGTCTAGCAGCAGTTCAATCCTTTGCAATTCAGTGTTCAGTTTGGCTTTCTGTTGTTTTGATGTGAACTTACTATTTATAGCAGTTGGCTATTTTTAGTAAGTCTAATTTTGGCAGTGGCATCATCAGCAGTTCAACTCAAGTCATCTTGCTATCCATCAGTTTCAGTATTGGCGTTGGTTTTGGTTATTTCCTTGGACTGAGTTTTATACTTAGTCAATTTCATGTTTTCAAGTTGTACCCCATGCCTAGACTTGATGACTTCAAGTTGTTTTAAAGAAGGGACATTAAGGGGTCAAGTTGAGCATTTAATGATTTAATAAATGCTTTATTGTTGCATTTTGAAATGGACACCAAAAAGGGAAGATGAATAATATTTTATTATTTCAAAGTAAAGTGAAAGGTTGAAGTGGCATCCCTTTTGGAAGTTGAAGTGATTTGACTTCTTGGAATTCAGAGTGTTTCATTTGCCATTTGAAGCTTATTTATTGAGGCCTTGCTCATTCATTCTCATCTGTGGAAAAATATTGTAAACTTATGCTGTTGGTTTGAAATCCAGAATCCGGCTAAAGGAAAGCTTAGCAAATTTACTCCGTTCTCCGGGCCTGAAACTATGGTTCCCTAGATGGTCTATTGGGAGTGTGCTTCATTCAGAAGTGCATATTGAGCATCAAAGTGAAGGAATTGGTGATTTTTATTAGTTTTGTACTTGTTGGTTGTTACACAGCTGAAGTGGATTTTCATTTGCAGCTTTTGATATGAATTTATTTTGGTTATGGGCAGGTCGTACCTTTCAAGAGCAAATTGGAATTCGTGCCAAATTAATAGTAGAGTTTTGATGTTGGTTATTAATTGCAATTGGCGCGCCAACCTTCTAGAGAGCCATTGCATTTCGTTTCAATCAATTCAGAGGTATATTGATAAAGTTGTGAGCATTTGTTTGGTTTTTCTAATTGTTGATAGACATTTCCAAATTGCAGATTTATATATCAGATTGTTATAGTTTTCTGATTTTGGCTTCTAGCATCATTATTTGAGAGGTTTTTCATCGAAGAAACCATCCTTTAATTGTATATTGTAATGATGGTAAAAACACTTGAAAATTGCAGTTATTTTTTATTGTAAAACTGAAAACAGTAATACTGTTTTAGTTCTTTAATTTGCTGCATTTTCTTGTAATTAATTCACATCATTGTAACCCTTGGATGGTTTACCGCCAGTGTGGATAAAGGACATTCTGGAAGCTTATCTCTCTTATTTGCAGCTATTTCTATTCATTGTAAAGCTAGTTAGTAGTACTAACAGCTATTTCATTTTATTGCTGCAATTTATACTTGATTACACTCCCACAATTGAGTGGTTGAGTTTTAGAATAAACATCTTTCTTGTTTTTAAATTCCCCCCACAAAATAAGTGGTTGTGTGGACTGTTTTCCCCCCACGAAATAAGTGGAAGAGAGGATTTAATGGCTGGCTTGCCACCTTAATAATGTAATAATCTCACCCAGTGAATAAATGGAGTATTCCCACTACTTGTGGATGCCTGCATCAGTAGATGAATTGTAATTTCAGTTCAGTTTATATCTAATGATCTTCTGACCATATGCTATCACCTCGCCCACATTGGGATTTTGGTGAACATTCTTGGTTAGAGTTACTTTCCATGCTGATTTGCATTTGGAGCTAACGCTAATCAGTGGTTTGATGCTAGTTTGTGTGTCTAATTTTGGGGAAAAAAATAAGGGGAATATTTTAGCAAAGGCAATCATTTGTGCAGCCAAGGCAATTGCTTGCAGCACAAAGATACTTGCAATACAAAGGCACTCACTTGTGCAAAAAAATGATTTGCTTACACAGCCTAAGATATATCTTTGTGCAAGAGGGAACAATGTCCTGTGCACCAAGGTATGCACAGCAGCCCTATTCCTTCTTTGAGATGCTCACAATAACAACTGTACAAAACAACTTACTCATACCAAATCCAGTTTATTAGTCCATTTCACCACTTTCTACTTAGAAAACAATCAGTTTATCTACAATAATCCTAATATAAAACATAAATCACTTCAAGGGTATATTTATAATTTATATAGAATAGATAAAAAAAGGCATTAGTCAAGTGCATTTCCAGCTTACAAAATCATGTTCAAAGATATGTAAAGATTATATAATCGCATACATTCTGAGGCTGGTCATCTGGAGCGACTATATCAAAGGTTAACATTAATAGAGTTTTTTCCCTTGTATGGAAAATGCCATTCTAAGCCCAAGGAGTAAATCTGCAGTTATGGTTAGATTGTTGTCAAATACTAAACTAATTCCTTTTGTAGTAAAAGCATAAATGTGGCATCGTTGAAGAAATCGCCATCCTTAATTTGTATGGTGTAATAAATGCTATTTGGGAAATTATTGTTAATTGATTCTAGATTTGACAAATTTCAGTGATTTGATGTTTTTTAAGGGGTTTATGTATTTGATAAGGGCTAATATTTGTGGAAACCACGTTGCTTTTGAACAGGTGGAACAAGTTTTAAGTGAACCCAGTGATCCTAATCTTCTAGATGAAGCGTTGAATCACTTAGAAGTAAGAACTATGCTTTCTGTCTGTTTTCATAATATACACTCTTGCAAAATACTTGCAAATAAGAATTATGTGTTGTATATATTCAGTATTATATTTCATTTATTGCTTCTAATGTACTCAAAATAGGTCTGTAATTTATAATCCGGATATATATATGCACATTGTGAGGCACAACATTCTTAATCTAACAGTATGATGGGTCTTTTCATTACACAGGAACAAAAACGTTTACTTGACATAGCTCTAGAAGCAATTACTAGTAAGATTGACCAGCTTAGAGGTACATTTTTTGAAAAATTTCATTGGATGCAATTTATAAATTTCTTCATTGTAGTATGTCGTGATTGAGTGTATTTATTTTAATTTTGATTTAAGACATGCTAATGATAAAATAATCTAAGATGGATGGAGTCTATTTAGATTTAAAGCATATCCAGAACATCAAGCCTATTAAAGATTGATTGTGCATGTATCAGAGAACTAATAAAAAACAGCTGTTTTTTATTGATAAAGATCAAAATCAACTCAAAAATGAGGAAGGCTTTATCTACGATTATGATAAAGATGGTGGCAATAATGTAAGCCCCGAAGAGACAGAGGAAGTATTAGTAGAAGAAGAAATTGAAGAATATGAAGAAGAAGGAGGTGGCGATGATAGAATTGAAGGTGCTCATAATAAAGACACCGATGATTCTGGTGGCAGCAGCGATGACAGTAGTGCAGACGGCATGAGTGGAGATAGCAGCAGTCATTGAACTGGTGGCATGATTTTTTTTCCGATTCAGATGATTAATAATATGACTTCTCATTGAGTATTTATGTAACATTTCAAGGAATATGATTTCGCATTGAGTATTTGTTTAACATTTCATGAAATATGATTTCGCATTGCATTTATTTAATATTTAATGGAAGTTTTGATTGCGTTTGTCATAACTTCTTTGCAAATTTGGTGAAGTGACTCAATAGAAATTTTCTTTCAAGGTCTTTTTGAAAAGTTGACATTGCACAATTTGAAGCCCATAACAATCTAACAATATTTTTTCTGAAATATATGGTTTTCTTTTACCTGTATGAAGTTTGTGTATGTTGTGTTGGTTTATGTTACTAAGAGAGCAAGTGTATTCTGTATGGGATATTACTACCTTTATATTAAACACTAGATCTGCATTATTTCTTTCCTTAACTAAGGGATTGGTATTACTTCTCAAACTATTATTTAATTATAAAAGCTATTTTAAGTTTTACTGAAGTGGAAATGTTCAAATTTATTTTCAAGTAAAATAATCTGTTCAAAATAGTAAGATCTGAGCAGCTTTGGTGCAGGGGAACTTCTTAGGTGAATCAGAACAAAATTAAAAAAACTCTACATTTAGGATCTTATTTTGGAAGATGGATAGGTGTTTTGTTATTATTATTGAATCTATATAATTAATGGTTGTATTGGAAGTTGAATAAGTCAGTTGTAAACATAGGCAATGAATTGAAATATTTTAGAAAAAAAATTGTGTTAATTTTTTTCATCAATATTTTAGATTACTTTCTGTGATATAAAATTAAGAAATGGAGAAAATGTTGATAAATCAAAAAATATGATCCAGAACATTGTATGATAACTTAACATAAAATATTTCAATTTATATTTATGAACTGTAAAAATATCATAGATCTCATTCTTTAAAATAAAACTTACATTTAATTTCGAATAAAAAACTAACAAAACTAACTATAAAGTCCAATATTTCCTTTTTATTTGCACCAACTACAATCCATGCTAATGAACCGCTAAAATAAGCTTTTACACTTTAAATGTTCTACGCTGCTCGAAAGGTTCCATAATTTTCATTTGCTGGGAATAAGGTTAGCATAATAACCTTCGCAAGTGACGAGACTATTGTTCATTAGGGCGAGGTGAATCAGCTGGAGATTTGATGCAAGGTAAGATGCGCCTTATCTTTGATGCATGGAATTTTTGTATTTATTTTGAGAGAATAATAATTAAAGTTTTTTAATGTTTTATATTATGTTTAAAGAAAATTCAGAGATTATATAAGAATTATTTTGCAATTGTTTAAATATGAAAAATTAAGTGACATACATATAATTAAGTATTGAACATACATAATTAAGTGAAATGCATATAATCAAATATTGAACATACATGACATCAATTAGATTATTGTCAAAGTTATCAATATGAAACATAATAAAATGTTTATTTTATTCTTATGCCAAAATTAATCAATTTTCGTATCTAGATGGTTTGTTTGTATGATAGATATATTTTATAATTTGAAAGTAAGTATATATTTTAATCCATGTGTGTTTTGGGAGTTTAAAAAAAAATTATTATAGTGATTAAAAAAAATTATGACCATCAATGTAGTTTAGTCTTCATCCAAAATCTTACTCGAAGAAGCTATGTACAAGTGGGAAAATTTATTTAAATTAATTTTTAATAGTTATGAAACTAAATTTACACACGAAGCATTTAAATTTTCTTTAATTTGTTTGCATATCATGTTCATATTTTATGGTACCTTTTATGATAGAATTCCACATTACTACTCTCAAATGTCACACTACTTCCAAATAGCTTGTATAGATTGACAGGTAAGGTCCTACTTATTTCCTAGTGTCTTGGAACATTAAAATACCTTGTTTGATTTGGCAAAGTTAGGGCTAGCCTTTTCATAATCTTCTTTCATAATTTTTAGCTTGCAATAAGAACCCTTTAAAATTTAAAGATTTCAATTCAACTAGTTAAAATTTATTAGAAATATTTAATTCACTAAGTTGCAACATCTAGTAGAGAAAGGTGCTTTTAGTATGTGGAATGATGTTCTTAGATGTGACCACATAGTTGATACTATTGACAATGTATATATACAATTTTGGATGTGTAGTTGTAGATATTTAATTATAAAATAGTTTTCTTCTAATTCTACCATGTCCATCATCACCTTTGTGGATAGAAATATGACATCTTTCATTTCTTCTTACCAATAATTTTTATTTAGTTCTACATGCTATCAAATTCATGTAAGGCATGTGATGTAATTTATATTTTTGGTAGGTTATATGCTGGTGTATTTTGTTGGTATGTTGAAATATCTTATTGTAGTGTTATGCATTCAATGAGTAAAAACATATTGATAAAATGTTTAGTTTGGTCATAGAACCATGGACTTGATTTTGTCTTCTTGACATTAAATGTAACTCTTTCTTTGTTGTTTCAACAATTTTTTATAGTTTTTTCATTGTGAATTTTCTAATATGTTTATTTTTTTTTGTTTAAAGTAGAGGTATAATATTATAGCCTCTATTTAACACTTAGAAAATATGAAATGGTTAATACTAGAATAAGAAAGTTGTAAATAATATGTTCTACAATATAATAAAAATGGAAGGAAACATTAATAATGCATTCAAGAAAAAAACACAAATTATTGGTTTATGTTGTATATGTTTATGTGAACATTATTGGTGTTTTTTAACATGTGTGTTTAGATGACACATTACATAGTTATGTTAAGGAGGGACCTCTTAAAAATTCCAAACTAAATTTTTGGAAAGTGATTTAAATGGGTACCACGAAAGATAGTATGGAAGATCATGTTTTACAATTTATTTCACATGTATGTGTCTATATTTTAACATTTGTCATTTTAATATCATCAATTTTACAATATTTAATACTTTATCAACCTTCCCTAAATAGGTGTGGCATATTCAAAGTGTGGAGATGATGCTAGTTTAAGGGAGAGAGCTCTAGTTTGGCTTGTGCAAATTTATGGTTTGGGTTTAATATGGCTTAAGTATTTCTTATGTTCCTATCGTTGTGTAAAATAATAGAGAGGTTTCTACATTATTTTTTAATTTTTAATCCTACCCTTAGGGTTGATTATGGCTATTAATAGTGCTATTGCATTGTATTTAGTAATTGTTGTTGTAAACAATAATGAAGATAGCTTCAAGAGAGCTCAAAATATAATCCCCAAGTTTACAACAAGAAAATAGATCCAATACCATATTTCTCTTTTGATAGATATTTTGGTAGCCTATTATATTAGTTGTATTGCTTCAAACTAGTTTTGACCACTTGGTTTAAACACACTTAGGATCCCTGTGACATTGCACTTATTGGGGTTTGTAAGCTTAATACAAAGGTTTCGAACCCCCATTCTAGTCACTTTTTAGACCTCCAAACCCAATTTCGTTCAAAATCAAGTGTGTTCCCTTAATTGTTCTCCCACTCCCACTTTCTTTGTAGTATTCCCATGAACCTTAGAGCTTGATTATGAAGGTTTAATGCCTATGGAGTGCTTAAGATTTAATTTTAGTTCATATTTAATTACTTTATCTAGTTTTACATCAAATGTTTCATGTGGATCCATGTTTGAACACCCACAAGGGGGTTGACTAAGGTAGACTCCCCCTCTAGCTCTTATTTTTGATGGGTCCCCTTTAGGAGATTTGTATTTGTAGGTCTAGTTTTGAAGATTTTATGGACATTTGAATAAATTTGTGGAAGTACCCTTTAAATTTATTTTTTCAAGTGCATATAAAGTTTCAAGTCCTAATAAGGACAAGGCTTCCTTGTTGGCATCAGGCTACCTAGTTGGTGGGTACTTATTAATTTAGGTCCCATATTAGCTCAATTTCACTCAAAATCAACACTAGAGGTTCACAACACCTATCCAAAATCACCTATAACAAGAAATCAACACTTTATTAAGGGAAGTCACTTTGATTTCATATTTTAAGTTCATTTTCATATAAAGTACTTTAAGTATGCAAAAGGTTTGTAGGTCTAATATATAGGTTTGAAGCTAAGAAATATTGAGTGGCATTTTTGTAGTTTCTACAATCACCCATTCCAATCTCAAGTCTCCAACATTTCATCTCATAGGTGACTATGTTCCATCTTTCCATTGTGTTTCCTTTGTTTCCATTCTATAAATTGATCAATCTCAAGTTTTCTATTAAATAGTCATCTTATCTTTGTCACTAATAGGTGGGTATCTATGAGGATTTAAGACAAGTTGTTATTATGCTCCTTACAAAATTTCAAATCCCTTCCAACTTCCTAGTCAAGACCACCCCTCCTTGGACATTTCATTCCTAATGGTTGTCAAGACGACATTACCTTTGAACATATTTTGTAAGTGGTGGCCTTGTCCTTTAGGTCCAATTGCTTCCACATTTTACAATAAGATTCAAATCAAACTTATAACAACTTTCATGACTACCATTTCTTCATCCTAGTGTATCTTAAGCCTCTATTCTTAGTTTTTCCACACTTTAGCACAGTAACTTCAAGTTTCTTCCTATTGCATTCATTCAATTAGTATAGTTTAGGTTAGCATTTGATTGCACAATCTATTCTAGCTCAGTATTCATTGTTAATTAAGGTATTCATTATTCATTACTCATTATTTGAATAGTTTCCTTTATTTTCATTGCATAAATTGGCATATCTCAAGTTTTCTATTAAATAGTTATCTTATGTTGGTCACTAATAGGTGGGTATCTCTAAGGATCTAAGATAAGTTGTTATTAGGCTCCTTACAAAATTTTGAATCCTTTCCAACTTCCTAGACAAGGCCACCCCTCCTTGGACATTTCCATCCTAGTGGTTGTCAAGACAAAATTACCTTTGAACAAGTTTTTTTGTAAGAGGTAGCCTTGTCCTTTAGGTCCAATTGCTTCCAAATTTTACAATAATATTTAAATCAAACTTATAGCAACTTTCATAACTACCATTTCTTCATTCTATTGTCTCTCAAGCCTCTATTTTTAGCTTTCCCACACTTTAGCATAGTAACTTCAAGTTTCCTAGTCTTGCAATCATTCAATTAGCATAGTTTGGGTTAGCATTCAATTGCACAATATATTCTAGCCTTAGGTTCCTTAGTTTTCATCTAGATACCTTGACGTAAACTTGATTTGCATTTTATTTTATATATACTGCACACACAACCACAACTTAAAAAAGAACATCATATGTAGTTCCTTTTTATATTCTTTCATTTGGTGAAAACCTTTGACTTGTATTTCTACTTGTAATTTCCATGTGATTAGCTTACAACTACATTAATTTTCTCATTACTCCCCAAAGGCTTCTCCAATTCCCCTAGCTTCTTTTGAGATCAACTTCTCCCAATTTATCTCAAGCCACCCTCATGTTTTGGAGGACCTCCTTACCTTTTTTGAGTTAGACCTGTCCCCATTGTCCAATAAATTTATATCCACATTCATCTTATTCCTCCACCTTGACAAGCTTTCTTAGCTCCTATCTTAAAACCTTAGGGCCCATATGTCCTTTAATTATTTTTTTCACACTACCCCACCCCATGACCTAGAAGATGAAATAGGTTCTACTTCATCTCCTTCACCTCTTATTATCAAGCTTTTCCCTATCGACCATAATACCATTCCCATTTGTTCACTCCTATTCCATGCTTAAAAAATGATTTTCCTAATGATAAGACTATATTCCCAACCACTATTATTTCCCATCCCATTCCCTCACCCAAAGGATCTTATACCTTATGATTTATCATTTGATACCTTTGATGATTCTTCTAGTGATGACATAATTTGCTTCCTCGACTATAATGATGATCCATATGATGAGCACTCTCCACCATTAATTTAGCCTACACCATATCATTATTCTATCTTTTAAACCTTTGTAGATGACATCAACCTAGATGACTTTATCCCATATGAACCTCACATATACTTTCTTGATGATTTGCATCATGAATTAACATACCTCTTTATCCTAGTCCTCCACCACCTAAACCTTCCACTCTTATATAGATCCACTTCATCACTTGATGGAATAATCATCATTTCTTTCTACCATCACCATATCCTGATTGTTCCCTACTTCATATGACTCATCTTCATCCATTATGTCTACACTTTCATACAAATCATCATCTTTTCTTACTGATACAATATTCCTCACCTAGTTCACCTTGTGATCCATTACCCCTCCTAATCATGTCCCATTACTCTCTCCACTCCATCCTAATATGATTCCATCACCCATGCCTAGTTCTTATTCTTCATTATCTCTTTCTAACCATATCTCATCACCTATTGATAGCTCATCATGTTTTCCCATTCATATCTCTTCCTCATCTAGCCTTTCCTTGTGCATATTCCACCTTATTAACCCTTATATGTTCCTTCTAATCCTTCTACCCCATTCTCATTTTCTTCCCTAGCTAGTCTTGTTTGTTCCGTGATTTAACCACAACCTTTGTGACCTCAAATTTATTCATCTTCATCATAATCATCAATAAGTTTCACATACTTAACATTTAACCAAAATGATGAAGCTCATGTTGGCCTTGATGCTCTTGGTACAAATAATTTCTAGGATTAGTATGATGGAAATGAAAACCTTATAGATCATTTAACCAAATCCTTAATATGAGTTCAATATTAAATCAAAATGAATAAAATTTAATGTTTCTATTGTTAAGAACATTGAAATATTAAGCTCATAGTTATTTCAATACCTACAACCTAGATTGCACTTCATTTATTTGTTAGTGGTGGCTCTTCTTAAGTTCTTTTCCCTAAGAAATAATACATTTGACAATATGATATGCATATCTTCAAAATTATGTGTTGTCAAAATTCTAAAACAACCTAATGATCACTTTCACATTTTAAAACCTTTTCAAAAAATTAATCCCAACCACAACCTCCCCTCCCATATTAATTCCAACATCACTAGTCTCACATATCATATCAATGTCTAAGAAAATCCTCAAAACATCACCCCATTTTTTTCCAAGGAGCCCCTCCTTCCTAAATCACTATCAAATGGTGTTATAGCACTTGAAACTGGTGGAGATCCATAAACCCCACCAACTTTCCATCCACCACCATAAACCTTCCCCCTCTATCTTGTATCCCCACTAAAGGAAATAAAATTTGGCATTCTTGAACAAATTCAAGCTACACAGGCAACAATATCTTTATGGGATTCATTACAAGCTTCTACTATTTATTGAGACATACTTTAGCAAGCCCTACAAAGGGTATCTATGAAACCTCAATTCAACCAACAAAAAAAATATTTTATTTGAGAGCACACAAGATATCTCATTTTTTTAAAATGAAATCTCACCTCTATCAATCATCCAAGAATCCCTTCCCCTTATAATTATTCTACGATATAAAAAATAGGATTTAAATGCATCTTTATTGATAATGGTATTGGACTCAACATTTGCAACATTGATTTCCTATGCCTAGTTAATATTGATTATTCAAACTTGGATAAATATAATTTATCAATCCATAATTTTGATCATGTTAGCAAGGAACCCCTAAAAACCATCAATTTAGCTATCACCATTGGACACAACACCATTGGCACTCTATTCCACATCATTTCCAAAAAATTATCTTGGAACTTGATTATATTATGACCATGGTTACATGTAGTGAAAAGAGTTCCATCCACCGTCCATATATATTTGAAGTTCATAGATAATAACCAATCCTATAGTATACACATTGATGAAATATCATTTCTTCATTTCCAATTAATCGACAAAGAATCCATTTCCCCATCCAATCCACATATTAATCCCTTTATTCCTTCACCATATTCTTGTACTCACCATATACAAATGACACAATTTATCTTAAAAAGGTAAAAACCCCCCATCATATCTCATTCACCTAAATCCCCCATGACACAAGAAAAAGTATTCATTCTACCTACACCTATTACACATTCTTTAACAAGCAATTATTGGATATTGTTGGAATTTACACCATCATATGTAAGATAATACAAGGTCAAATTTAACACTTTCCATGTTCCTACCCTACAAATAGATCCTCGCGAGTATGGAAAACACCAGAATATTTCATGTCACAAAAAATAATAAGCATCCAAATGAGATTCCCAACAACACTCAACTTATGTGTACACCCAAAACATCTTCACCCCAACCAAAATAGAAATCTTCACATATTTTCCAATATCCCCATCAATAACGCCTAGCACATCTTGTCTAACATCCCCATCAAAACATCACACAAGGTCTAACAATGCAAATAACACATACATATCTTCTAGTTCCTACCAACCTCATTTTAATAAATGGGACAACTTATATGAAAAAATGGTTGCAATGTCTAGCATGCAATGTGCAACAAGCACACTATGAACAAGATACTAAAAAACTCATCCAATTTGAATTTTAAACCACTATAAATAACCTTGGATATTGACCATGATAGGACAAGAATACTATTAATTTTGACTATTACATGGTCACAAGACATCTATTACCAATCATCCATCTTGAACTTATCAATACCCATTATAAATAACTCGTAGCCCACATAGACCTATCGAGTGGGGTAATAGAGGGGTAAAAGCACAAACCCATGTCACACTTTATAAAGGAATCGACCAACAACAAAAAAAATTCTAAACTTCGACCACATAAAAGTGGTCTTTATGTTTTGAATTTCAAAATGATGTAAACTAATGAAATGTAGAACTCTTGATGAAGTTTATTCTTGTAATTTTTCAGATTTTTAAAAAATTGTTTTCATTATTTTTTATCAATTTAAGAACAGATTTTGGAATGCTGAAAATTTCAGGAAAAAGTGGTGTTCAATTGACGTCAAGAAACAAATTGAAAAAACTTTATTTTCCCTTGAATTTTTTTCTTCAAACAGGTAACCTTAATATCTAATGCATGGAAAAAAAAATCAAAATTTGATGTATATTTTTCTCGTAATAATGTTCTAAAGTCAAACTTGTCAAAATTTGACAGTTTTCATTAGACGTCAACTATAGTCTACTTTTTAAATCATTTTCAAAAAAAAAATTATACCCTTTTGAAGAGGACTCTCTCCTCTAGTGCACCATATATTTTTCAAAAAAATTTAATATGTTTTACTATTTTTAAATTTCTAACCAGCCTCTTTTTTAACTTAAACAACCTACTTGCATTATTTCAAAAATAAAATATATTAAAACTAATCAAAATATTTAAAAAAATACATATTTAGATTCACCACTCTGAGCTCTACAAAAGGGTATTTTTCTTTTCTTTTTAAATCATTTTGATTGAAGAAATACTCTGTTGAAGTTGAAAGTTTTAAATTTTTTTGAAAAAAGCTAAGTTGGCTGCCAAGTAGGATGCCAACGAGATATTTTTGGCCGTACCATTTTTGGCTGAGCACGGTTCAGTCGAGAGGATTTTGGCTGAAAATTGTTTGACCAAAACCTGCTCGGCTGACAAGTGGTCGACCAAAATTTGTTAAGCTGAAACCATCCATATATATATATATATATTCAATTCAAGAAAATTCAAGAAAATACAAAGGAAGACTTATTTTGACAAAAGAAGACTTATTTCAACAAAAGAAAATGTATTTCGACAATAGAAGAGCTATTTTTAAAGGTACATTGATCTTCAACTTATAATTGATTATGTCACTCTTTTCATGGGTTCATTTGAAGTTAGTTTTCACTATTTTTCATTTGAATATGGTTGAGAACTAGGGTTATTAGGTTATGGTGTACACATGTACAAGGACCCACAATTTTGGATCATTCAAGTGTACCTACAAACTATTTTGGATCATTCAATTGCACCTACAAACTTGTACTATGAAATTTATAAAAATATGCTTAACTTCACCTAGTGTGTTTTAGATAATCATTATAAATTTTACATAACTATCTTATTGAGGAAATAGTCATGTCCTCATTTTATGTGGTTTTTCACAATCATGTTTTCCCTTGCACCTCTTCTCTTCTCTACTTTTCATTTATTTCTCATGTGTGGGTTCCATCCCTTATTCTTGTGCATAACTCCTTCCTTGTAACATGATCTACTCTCATGTGTTCACCCTATTCTTTTATATAATGTTCCTTATCCAACCTATTGTGCCCCTACGTCAAACTCCTTAGGTGTGAAATAATACATGAATCCTTATTTGAACAAATGAGATGAAGTGGTAGTTTCATGCTATTCAAATTTTATCAAGATTGTCTCATCCTTCCCTAGACACTCATACTTTAGCATGATTAATATGTTTTCTTCCTTAATTTTTTTTCCTCAACCTCACCTACATGGCATACACTAATTGAGCCTCTATCCAAGTCCATTTCCTTTAATTATTCTCAGCTTTTTGAGTTATGAGATCATATTGAAAGTGTTTTCTCCCCTTTGACCTTCTTATCCATTCTTACTCCTTCCTTCATGTCCAACCTCCTTTACTAGGGTTTGAACACTTCACTTATATATACCTTTTTTCTCTTTGATGTATTTTTTGGAAACCTTTACATACCTTCTTTAGGTAGAACTTCCTCTATGCTAGTGAAATTTTCTTAGGTTCCAGTAGTTCTTGTAGCACTTATGTGTTCCATTCTCCTTCCTCATTTCTCTTTGTTGAGGATCTTCTTGCATTCTCTTTAATTCCCATGCCCACTTAGTCAATTGGATTTTATTGAAAATAATGTTGATGCCTTTCTATCGATCCTCTCCTTCACATGTGACTACCTTATCCATCTATATTTTATCATCAAAAATTGACTTAGAGATCTTTCCAAACCTTATGTGTGTCCAAGTTTTCCCATGCTAGATTTCATTAGGTTGGCACATGTCTTAGGTTCACTTGAATTTATTATGTACAAATTATACTTGGAGATCAAGTCCCCTTCTTAAAAATCCATACTTGCATGCTTTTCTAACTTCTTCATGCCCTATAACCAATAAAAATCTTGTTATCCTTTTAATATGGTGTGTACATACTATCTTCCTCCAAAATTACTTGGTTTAACCCAAATTTCCTTTTTTAGCCCAAGTTTTATTCATACATAATTTCACATACCCTATATTATACATTCTTGAACTACTTGTGCAAGTTTAGATTCCCCTTTTCTTGTATCCTCTAGAGTTCCTCATTGCTAGATGCTTCATCATGCGATTCTCAAGATATTAGGTCTAGTTTATATTTGTTGTGAACACATTATTTCTGATCTCATGTGCCATCTACATCTAATGCTAAATAATGTGCTATCTTCTTTGAATACATTTTAAGGGTTGATGTACATGATACATGTAATGTAGTGCCCCCTCTTTGAATACATAAAGGGTTGTGATATATGTGTAATTTAATTTAGGTCCCTTCTTTGTCTCTAAACTATTTTTGTAGTTCAAGGATCTCCTTGACATGCCTTTTTAATGATGATCTAATTGGCTTTCCTTATCACATGTGATATTGAAAATTATGAGCTTGAATGTCTTGTCAAATTTATAATATGAGCTAGTGATCTACACATTTAGGTATATCAAGCATGATGTTTCTCTTTCTATGTTTTATAGTACTCATTTTATTAAAAAGATCCACATATTGATGCATTTAGTGGTGATCTAGTAAGTGATATCATGATCTAGTGTACATATAGTTACATGCTAAATATTTTCAAGTGATATATACCAAATATGCTCATGATATGTTTGTAATTTATGTATTTAAAGAAATTTTAATTGATGAACCTTATCATCCTATACATCACTAGACAAATGTAACATAAGTAATGTAGGACCCTTATATTCAAGTTCAAACAAATTCAAAATTTGAGTATGATGATAATATGGTTATAATCTTCTTGGGGACTTGAATTCTTTCAATATCATTACTTAGGACCTATTTTGTTTGTCTTTTCTTTATTTTCATTTAAATGTTTACATATTTTTTTATGGACCAATACAAAGATACTAGACAATAATCCAATGTGTGGCTCATGTTAATTATTTCTTACATGTTGTGTACACATGAATTTTCCCTATATATGAATTTTAGATGATGCTTGAGGTTATAGAGTGCTTATAGTATTTATACGAGCTCATTATGTTTTGAAAACCAATGTTATTTAATTTATTTTGCTTTTTTTACTTTGGCTTTAACAAATGGATAATTTTTTTAGTGTTCTATTTATGCAATATTAATTACATTCATTGAAAGCATGTGTGTACATTTGTATGCAGGTGAATTCAAATTTGAGTGCAATTTTTGATGGGGAATCCAAGGAATAGAGTGAGGAAGTATGATCGAACAAGAGAGAAGAAAAGAAAAGTGGGTGAAGAAACATCTACTAAAGAACAACCCATAGAAATTATTGATGACCAAGGTGATGTACAAGTACAAGAACAAATTGAACCTAGTAATAGAACTTTTTTCTATGGTATGGAAAATCTGATGGAGATGGACGAGGATTCTCTTTTCAATAATATTTCATCTAAATATATGTTATTTGAAAGCATGGTAAAATTACACTCTAAAAGAATATGGGATGAATTTTTTGAAGAAAAATCTCTAATTGGAAGAGCACAATTATTTGCAAAGTTATTTATGTGAAAATAAATGACCCCTACTTTGGAGTTGTTAGGGGTTGATAAGAGGAAAAATTCATCAGGTTCATTAAACCAAACAATTGTTGAAAACTTGTAAGAAGCATTGAATTGGATTGAAAACAAGAGTCGAGCTAGTGATCCAAGTGTTGCACATAGAGCATTGATGATTGTAATTTCTAGTAAGAAATTATCACATAGAAGACAAGTTCAAGCAATTTCTAAATTACTAAATGCTTCTAGGAGAAGTGTTCAAAGGTATATTGAAAAGAGAGATAAAATAGATGAAAATATTGAGAAAAATTGGGGAAATATTTGTAGGGTTCCTCGAAAAGATAGAATTTTAGATGTAAAGAAATAGGTGGTTGAATACTGGACCAACCACTCTCATGTTTCTTCGAATAGAAGGGACACTATACAAATAATAGGTGAAAATGGTACAAAAATTTCTCATCCAAAACATTTTATAGATATAACACAAAGTGAACTTTTTGAAGCATTCAAGCAAGAATTTTCAAATGTGAAGATTTGTCAAAGGATGTTTGAGACACTACGACCATCATTTGTATGTATAAATAAAGTATGTGAAACTTCTTGTTGTCGAAATCATGTTGAATTTGATCTACACCTACAGTCATAAAAAATTTATGGCAGTAATTGATCGAAATATATCCATCCTTGGAAACACAACACAATTTGTGGTCTCTTGTATGCAAAAAATCAGAAGATTTAGATGAATTCAATGTACAGTGTATAAAAATCATATGTAATGATTGTGGAAATTTAAAGAATCTTTTGCAAGTTTACAATATTGATCATTCAATGCAAGTTATTTGGAAGATATTTGAATATGAGAAATAGTCAACGAAGTCAGGAGTTGAGGCCAAAAAAATTGTTCTCAAAGAGAGTGGATTGTCTTACAATGAATTTATGAATAAATTTTGTAATATCATATATCCACATATCCAACATTGTCATGGTGCAAGATGGCAAGCTAAGCAATTTTATGACTCAAAGAATTGCTTTCCACCAGGTTGTATTCTCTCTATTGCAGATTTCTCTAAGAACTATACTTTTAGTCCTCAAACTAAGATTCAAAGTCAATATTATCATTCAAAGCAAGTTGTAATCTTTGTGCAAGTTTGCTATAGGCATGTCGAGTGCATGTAGATGATTTACAAAGTAGCCAAGATGACCGAATTATCATAAAAAAGCTTCACTTTTATATCAGTGATGATATAGATCATGATAGAAATTATATAGCTCATTGTTTCAGAATGTTTTTTGAAGACCTGAGATGACGTGCCATAAATGTTGAATAACACTAGATATGGTCTGATGGATGTGCTAGTAAGTGTTGATTTTTTTAAATTTTTAATTTATTTACTTATCTTTGAGACTTAAATTGTTCAATTAATTATATAATATGTTGTGTACACATGTATACATGTATATATGTATATATCTAGTTTTTTTATACTAATTTGGTTTGAATGTAATTATTTGTAACTTCATAGGACAATTTAAGTATGCAAAAGATTTTGTTTGGTTAAGCCATCAACATGCTAGACATGGCAACAAATTTTTGTGGAATTTTTATCAGAGTGGACATGGAAAAGGAGAGCACGATGGAGCAAGAGCATGTGTGAAGCATGCACTTCATCAACATGAACTTGTAGGTAACACCATATATGGAATAGAATTTTTTTTTTTAAAAATATATTTAAACTAAATTAAATTCTTAAACCTCAAGTAACCTGACAATTTTTTTTAGCATGTACTTGCAGGGAATGTTGTACAGAATGCAAATGAAATTGTTGAATGGTGCAAAATTCATTTTTCCGCTCGTGACTCAATATACAACACACGATATTTTTGGGAAGTTAAAGGTACATAATCAAAAAAAATTATTTGAATTTCAAAGTGTGTGTACATGATTTAATTAAATTTTCATACACACATACACACACACTTTTTAATCACTTGGATGTTTGTAATTTAAAGATATTGATTGATCAAATCCTTATAATTGTCAAACAATTAATGGTATTAGAAGTCTACATCAAATCATGACAATGGGAGGTAGCAAGCCTTGTGCAATTAATGTGAGAGAAAAATCATGTTTTTGTGTTGATTATATTGAGGACAATGCAAACATTGTTCAATGTGATAATATTAGAGATGGGTATGTTTCATGATATGAAATGAAACAATTAGTATCAATGCCTCCTTTTGAAGAAAATGACAATGTTGATGTCTATGATCCTCTATATTCAGCTGATTATGAACGTGTATCTAATTTAGTTGCTAGAGGTATATAAATTGATTAACTTAAAATTGATTTATATATTCTACAAGTTTCAAGCATGTTTATATAAACATTAATTTTTTTTTATACTACATGGTGTGTATAGGAGATATTTTTGTTGTTGTTGCAGATCCTGACAATGCAGAAGGTGTAGATTACTATCTACTAAGATGTATGCAATCAAAATGCAAATTGGTGGAATCGATGACAGATGGTGATGGACAAGAGTATCCCATTAGATTAGTTGTTATTGAAGGCACATATTATCAAAAAATAAACATAGATAAAAATGGCATTATATTTATTGATTATATGCTAGGACAAAAGGTTCTACATTATAGTCACTTAGTTATAGCAACAAAAATAAATTTAGAAACTTTACCTAAAAGAGGATGTGCCAAACAAAAGTGGAGGTTGCCTATTGAAGATCATGAAAATATTTTAGAGATAATTAAAGATAGAGAGGATCCAGATTATATGTACCAAGAGCTTTAAGTTATTTAAGTTTATACATTGTACACATGACATATACATTTTTTAGATACATGACTGGATATATATATTCATTTTTTTATAGATCTATATATCTATATTGATTGGACATGTGACATGATTTTGAATGGATTTTTTCAAAGGCCTGGTCATCTATTTCCAATTTTATTTAAATGTTCCATGTGGAATTCTTAAGTTCAAGAATCTTTGATTTCATTTGTTCAACTCCACTTATAGCATCATATGCAATACAAAACCTAGTGACTTTAAAAATATTTTTTTTTCCTAAATTCCTAAATCATATATTTCCAATTACATTTTTATGTTCCATGGAATTCTTAAGTTCAAGCATCTTTGATTTCATTTGTTCAACTCCACTTATAGTGCATCACACACAATACAAAACCTAGTAACTTTAAAAATTCATTTTGCCTAGAAATTCCTTAAATCATCCATTTCTAATTGCATTTGTTCCATGGAATTCTTAAGTTCAAGAATCTTTGATTTCATTTGTTCAACTCCACTTATAGCATCATATGCAATACATTTAACCTAGTGACTTTAAAAATGAACATTTTTTCCTAAATTCCTTATCATCTATTTACAATTGCATTTTTATGTTCCATGGAATTCTTAAGTTCCAAAATATTTGATTTCATTTGTTCAACTCCACTTAATATAGTGCTCATCTAGATCACTTTCTTTGCTTGCTTGTAAATCCTTATGCAATACAAAACCTAGTGACTTTAAAAATTCATAAATTGCCTAAATTCCTTATCATCTATTTCCAATTGCATTTGTTCCATGTGGAATTCTTAAGTTCAAGAATCTTTGATTTCATTTGTTCAACTTCACTTATAGTAGCATCTCTCACTTTCTTTGCTTGCATGTAAATTCTTATGCAATACAATTTAACCTAATGACTTTAAATTCATTTTTCCTAAAGTTCCTTATTGAATCTATTTCCAATTGCATTTGTTCCATGGAATTCTTAAGTTCAAGAATCTTTGATTTCATTTACATTCTACTCCACTTATAGAATCATATGCAATACATTTAACCTAGTGACTTTAAAAATGAACATTTTTCCTAAATTCCTTATCATCTATTTGCAATTGTATTTTACGTTCCATGGAATTCTTAAATTCAAGAATCTTTGATTTCATTTGTTCAACTCCACTTAATATAGCATCATCTAGATCACTTTCTTTTCTTGCATGTAATTTCTTATGCAATACAAAACCTAGTGACTTTAAAAATCCATAAATTGCCTAAATTCCTTATCATCTATTTCCAATTGCATTTGTTCCATGGAATTCTTAAGTTCAAGAATCTTTGATTTCATTTACATTCTACTCCACTTATAGAATCATATGCAATACATTTAACCTAGTGACTTTAAAATGAACATTTTTCCTAAATTCCTTATCATCTATTTGCAATTGTATTTTACGTTCCATGGAATTCTTAAATTCAAGAATCTTTGATTTCATTTGTTCAACTCCACTTAATATAGCATCATCTAGATCACTTTCTTTTCTTGCATGTAATTTCTTATGCAATACAAAACCTAGTGACTTTAAAATCCATAAATTCCCTAAATTCCTTATCATCTATTTCCAATTGCATTTGTTCCATGGAATTCTTAAGTTCAAGAATCTTTGATTTCATTTATTCTACTCCACTTATAGAATCATATGCAATACATTTAACCTAGTGACTTTAAAATGAACATTTTTCCTAAATTCCTTATCATCTATTTGCAATTGTATTTGTTCCATGGAATTCTTAAGTTCAAGAATCTTTGATTTCATTTGTTCAACTCCACTTAATAGCATCATCTCTCACTTTCTTTTCTTGCATGTAATTTCTTATGCAATACAAAACCTAGTGACTTTAAAATCCATTTTGCCTAAAGTTCCTTATCATCTATTTCCAATTGCATTTGTTCCATGGAATTCTTAAGTTCAAGAATCTTTGATTTCATTTACATTCTACTCCACTTATAGAATCATATGCAATACATTTAACCTAGTGACTTTAAAAATGAACATTTTTCCTAAATTCCTTATCATCTATTTGCAATTGTATTTTACGTTCCATGGAATTCTTAAATTCAAGAATCTTTGATTTCATTTGTTCAACTCCACTTAATATAGCATCATCTAGATCACTTTCTTTTCTTGCATGTAATTTCTTATGCAATACAAAACCTAGTGACTTTAAAAATCCATAAATTGCCTAAATTCCTTATCATCTATTTCCAATTGCATTTGTTCCATGGAATTCTTAAGTTCAAGAATCTTTGATTTCATTTGTTCAACTCCACTTATAGCATCATCTCTCACTTTCTTTTCTTGCATGTTTAAATTCTTAAATGCAATACAAAACCTAATGACTTTAAATTCATTTTTTCTAAAGTTCCTTATTTAATTTATTTCCAATTGTATTTTTTCCATGAAATTCTTAAGTTCAAGAATCTTTGATTTCATTTGTTCAACTCCACTTATAGCATTATCTTTCACTTTCTTTGTTTGCATGTAAATTCTTATGCAATACAAAGCCTAACTTGACTTTAAATTCATTTTTCCTAAAGTTCCTTATTGAATCTATTTCCAATTGCAAAAATGTTCCATGAAATTCTTAAGTTCAAGAATCTTTGATTTCATTTGTTCAACTCCACTTATAGCATCATCTCTCACTTTCTTTTCTTGCATGTTTAAATTCTTAAATGCAATACAAAACCTAATGACTTTAAATTTATTTTTCCTAAAGTTCCTTATTTAATTTATTTCCAACTGTATTTTTTCCATGAAATTCTTAAGTTCAAGAATCTTTGATTTCATTTGTTCAACTCCACTTATAGCATTATCTTTCACTTTCTTTGTTTGCATGTAAATTCTTATGCAATACAAAGCCTAACTTGACTTTAAATTCATTTTTCCTAAAGTTCCTTATTGAATCTATTTCCAATTGCAAAAATGTTCCATGAAATTCTTAAGTTCAAGAATCTTTGATTTCATTTGTTCAACTCCACTTATAGCATCATCTCTCACTTTCTTTGCTCAAGCATGTTTAAATTCATATGCAATACTTGAAACCTAGTGACTAAATAAATCCATTTTTCCTAAAGTTCCTTATTGTTCATCTATTTCCAATTGCATTTGTTCCATGGAATTCTTTAGTTCAAGAACCTTTGATTTCATTTGTTCAACTCCACTTATAGCATCATCTCTCACTTTCTTTGCTCAAGCATGTTTAAATTCATATGCAATACTTGAAACCTAGTGACTAAATAAATTTATTTTGCCTAAAGTTCCTTATTGTTCATCTATTTCCAATTGCATTTGTTCCATGGAATTCTTAAGTTCAAGAATATTTTATTTCATTTGTTCAACTCCACTTATAGCATCATCTCTCACTTTCTTTTCTCAAGCATGTTTAAATTCATACACAATACTTGAAACCTAGTGACTAAATAAATTAATTTTGCCTAAAGTTCCTTACTAAATCTATTTCCAATTGCATTTGTTCCATGAAATTCTTAAGTTCAAGAATCTTTAATTTCATTTTTTCAACTCCACTTATAGCTCATTGAATCTCTCACTTTCTTTTCTTGAGCATGTAAATTCATATGCAATACAAAACCTTGTGACTTTAAAAATTCATTTTGCCTAAGTTCCTTATCATCTATTTCCAATTGCATTTGTTCCATGGAATTATTAAGTTCAAGAATATTTGGTTTCATTTATTCAACTCCACTTATAACATCATGTCTTATGAATTGACCTAAATTACATATTTACATTCAAATTATTTCTATTTCTTGACCTATTTAAAGACATTCATTTATGTAATTAATTACATCCATCTTTTTAAATTTACAAAGAGGAACCATTCTAGTCCAACCATTTTATTTAGGTTCAATGCTTACAATTAATCAAAGGATGATTTAAATATTAATCAAGATTGACTTTAAAGAAAAAAATTAATACATGTGTAACAATAGTTTTGATCAAGAACATATTAAGGAAAAAAAATTAAGGTACAAACTTGCTAAGTAAATAAAACCATAATGTGATGTAAACCATATAATGTATTTAATTTGTATATAATGTGGCATGAAAAACTAGGTAATTTGATGTACATATGTATACCATAATGTGTTCATGTATGTAATGTGATGTAAATCATAACAAGTTTTCAAACCATAATAATATATATGTGCATATAACATGACATGAAAAACCATAATGTGACGTAAACCATAATGTAAAATGTATGTAATTTGGTCCAAATCATAATAAGAGTTCAAACCATAATACTGTATAGTTCATGACATGACAAACCATAATGTGATGCGTAAACCATAATGTAAAATGTATATATAATGTGACATGTAAAACAACTCAAATAGAAGGATATCTAGTATAAATAGATGAATTTGATCCCTGCCCTGATCCATCTCTAAATCCATGTCCTAATCTAGGCTGTCTCAATCCCTCTCCTGATCCAAGTTGTCTTGATCCCTGTCCTAATTCAACCTATCTTGATGCCAGTCCTGTGCCCTGTCCCAAGCCTTGCACAAGTTCAAGTACATGTAATTTAATTTAATACACATGTGTACATATATGTAAAATTATCTAAAATTACAATGTACAAGTTTAATGTGTTCAAATGTACATCAAATAATTTAAATTTTTATTATTTAAATGTACCTTAGCTATATGATGCACGGGTTCACCATCATGCTCCAAATTTACAAACTCTAAAAATACACCATATTGTTGTCCAAATTTTCAAATACATGATTTCAATCAGGAGTTAGAACTACTTTAAAATCACTTTTATTTAAAATATATTTACATGTAAATTTTTAGAACACAATTTATATATAAATTATTCAAGTACCTGCCGTGTATCTTTGAGGGCTCTACCAATCCCATTGATATCACAAGAGTGAAAATACACCTCAGGGGCATTTGTAGGTAGTAGAATATTAGTGCCAAAAATAAGTGTACTATATGTGCCATGAGCAACATCTAGAGGCATAGTAACCTCAACGTGATCTATAACATGCTGAGAACCTGGATAAGCTACAGGTTCAATAGAAACATGCTACACATGGGAGCCTGTAGGATGGTGTGAAATGTCCTATGAAGCTGCCACCTCCTAGCTCGTATGTGCAGTAGGATGTCGATGTCCAATAAGGGCCGGTACATGATCAAGAGGGATCCCATGCTCCTCACTAATGAACTAGTAAGCTGCTAGAAGATTAGTAACAAATACTACACACACATTATGCATAGTTGTGTCACTCATATGGGAAAAATTTGATGGCGATGGTAGATTAACATGAATAAATGGATCATAAGTAGTAGATGTAGCCTCAGTAGGAAGGATAATCCATGACCATAATATGTATCTACCAATGCGATCAAATGGCATATGATCGATATGTGTGGTAATGGTGACAATACTATCAAAAATATGAGATCTGGTGGAGCATGTTATTGTATCCCCTGTTGTTGCTAATTCCAAACATTTTGGTAGAACCAAAAGGTTTGGACCAAATAATTCCTTCTTGTTCGTGAGCAATGGAAAATTTGGACGTCTATACTCGGGTTTGTCAGAAAACCTGCCTCTACCTATCCAACATGCTCAGGAAAAGATGTGTAGTCCACATCTATCTGTAAATGAAACTCTGCATATAACTATTTCCAAAATTAAAGTGGAAACTCATCATTTTGAGACTATCTATGATGATTTTCCAACCATCTAGGGTATATGAATGGATAAAGAAGCTCATCTACACATCTAGTCAGTGTATATCCTTTAATTCTATCTTTTCCCTTATAAAAAGGGAGCATGGTATGCACATTATCTTGTGAAACTAACTTACTAATAGGTATCCATTTCTCTATGCCAGTAACACTCTTGGAAAGAGATAAATAAAACTACTCAATGCTAAGATCATCGTAAGGATTGTATGATCGAATGGTCCCAATCATACGTAAAATCTCATCTCTAATATTGACTAATTTGTCTCTATTAGCTAGATTAGGAGAGTTATGAATGGTTTGATCTAAACATCTCAATGCATTTTCTAATCCACAATACTCTCCTCATATAAATTTGATCTAGCCTGAGCATGACATTCAGAATGAGGAGAATGGTGAGATCCTTGATCATCAACCATATATATGTATATAAATAAAGAGATTTGCATTCATTAAAAAAATATTTAAATTACAAATTTATCAAGTTTCACAACTATTTTTTTTAAACTTTATATCTAATGAGATAGAAAGTTATATCTATGAAATAGAACCTTCTACAACTTAGAACAACATAAGAAATGACAACTCCAAAGAGACAATGAGAAAAAAATACATGAAGGTGCAATATATCTATAATATTAA
>VDFB02330761.1:0-55202 GCA_007258455.2 Sequoia sempervirens
GGTATTTTGTACTAATTGACACATATGTACAGTGATCCAATTATTATTTGTACTATGACAGTTGATGATATGGTGTATATATGAGCTAATTTTGATGCGATGCAATGTGTTATCTATGCATGTATGATTTATTTTTATATGCTTTCTAGTGATGTTTTATGGATGCATTTATTTCTAATGATGTTTATGCATTTGATTATGACCTATGATGTGCAATGATGTTAACTATATGATGATTTATTTTATGCAGATGTGATGTGTGAGATGATTTATTATATGGTATATGTAATGATGTGCAGAAAATGCTTATTTATGAGATGATTTATGATGAATGTGATATGATGTGATGGTTGTGGTATGATGCAAATGATTTTATGAGATGATTTTTTTAGAATAACCAATGTTATTATCCTAAATGATGTATGTGATGCAATGATATGTCAATGCCAAGTGATATGCTAATGTGTAATGAATTAAGTGCTTATATGCCTATTTGTTTTATGATTATGCAGTAAATGATTATGAAATGATTCTGTAAATGTTATGTGATGATTTAGATGGTAATGTGAAATGGTTATGAAATGCAAATGCAATGTTTATGCAATGATTAATATAATGCTATGAGATGCAATGTAATGGGTGGGTATGTGCAGGATCATGATGGGCCAAAAAGTGGCAATATTATGGGTATTTGTAGGGTATGTGGCTGATGACTTCTTTTTAACCCAAAATTGATGTAACAAAAAGGGTTTTTAGAAGAGATTCTCAGCTTTCCATCAATATAAATTATTCTTTAATTTGAATTTAATAAATTATTATTATTTATTTTCTATTAGAATTACAACTAAAGTCTAGATCAATAGGCTGATTGAAAAACATCTATAACTTTAAGAAAGTATCACATTTTTTGAATCTAAAACATGTGTCACATACTATGCTTCACATACTATAGGATTAAAAAAAGAAAAATTAATTTTCATGAAGTTTTGACCAACTTAAGTTGGTCAGACATACGAGTTTTTTATATTTTTTAAAAGTTGTAATAAAAAATTCATAATTAATTATTTACTTGGAAAAAAATTACAAAAAAATATGCATCACATCCGAACATGAGTCCTCTACTTATATATTAAATCTTATAAAAAAATTATCATTTTACCATGGTTATGGTGGTTAGACAGACACCTACTTCTTATTTTTTCCCTAAAATTTAAGTACTACTGCATTGAAATTTCAAATTTTCACCAAATAGATTTTATTTATTTTTAAATAAACCTAGTAGTTTAGAAAATAAATTCAATTTTCTATAGATTCTATTGTTACGTGTTTTGAAAATAATATAGATAACTTATTCAAATTTTTACGTCAAGTTGCCTAACACTGATTTTTCTGAAATTTTTTGCCACTTAAGGGCCTATTTTTTCCATGATGATCTTGCACATACCCGGGTGAAATGCGATGATATGGATGCACCTATTTATATGATGATGAGAATGTAATGTTTCACATACGATATGCAATGTAATGTGCTAATGATATCTATATGATTTGCTTATGTAATATGCTAATGATGCGTAGATGCAGGATCGATGGTGATGATGAGCAACTGTCATAGTACCTTGGTTAGCGCAATTAGTAAGAAAAGAAGAAGTCATTTCAACAAGACACAAGATGACACAGATGTAGATGATGATGATGATGATGATGATGATGATGATGATGATTACTTGCTGAGGAATTGGGATTTTCAAAGGGCCAAATTTTCTTATGTTTGATAATACACATGGTATGATGCATCAAGGTATAGGCAACCAGGATGACATGGTACTTAGTGTGATGGACTTTGACTCGACAATCAGATAGGAGTATTCTTGCTCATACCTGACATACAGAAACCTTGCTAGAATGCACTTCAGAAGTTTTAGACATCTCAGACCAAAACACAGAAAGGTAAACCTATCCCTGCAATAGTCAACTAGTTGCGCTAGACCTCTTCCATATATGCCTAACAAAGCAAATATTCGCTGAGGTTATATTGCAAGAACATCCAACAAGCACAATAGACAAAAGATAATGATCATTGCCCCATTCCTATTTCTCTAAATCTATTGTTTTGGGATATCATCGAGATGTCCTTGGAATGAGCGCAAAATAAGATAAGTTGAAAGAAAAGACCAATTAAATAAACAGACTAATGCTCTTCAATATCGCTAACGAAAAAAGATGTGTTTTCTAAGATGATAAGCAAAACTTATTGCCAAAAAATAATGCCCATTGTAGGAAGGATTCATCCTAGGACATGTTAGTGGATGGCAGAACGTCATTTCATTTATGAGGGATGATTTGATATGGGACAAATTCAGATGATGGTGTTATCGATATGAAGAGATGACCAATTTGTTTACTCACTATCCTAGACTTAACACTTGGCGTTTTGAGTTCTACTTTTAAACTTGCTAGACTTGTTTCGAATTGTTTTACCAAAGGTTGATGATAATGATTAGTTTATTGTGAGTGATGTTTATTGCGGGTGCAAGCGAGATGAGACGGATGGATTTTTTCAAATATTTGGATTTTTTTGGTGTTTTGCAATGTTTTGAGGCTGTTTGTGGTATGTTTTGATTTTTTTGGATTTTCCAATGTTTTTGGGATTTTCTGAGATTTTGACCAAGATACTAACTTAAAGACCTATCCTAGGGGCCTCAAGGGTTGATCAAAAGATTAGCCTTGCCTACGTTATACACGCAGAGACCACATAGTTCGACTGATGACTTGATCGATTTACAAATGAAGATATACATGATGAAATTGTCAGTTTATTATGACGGACTCCTATAGGACTGACCTAAATGTCTCAGGGGATGATCAAAGATCAACCTTGTCTACGTTCAAGCTTAGAGATGACATAGTTCGACAAGAAAACCTTGTTTTTGACTTTTTCAATGACCTTTTGACCTATTTTTGGATTTTCTGATGTTTGATGTTTTTGGATTTTCTGATTTTCTAAATTTTTTTTTTGGATTTTCTGATTTTAATGATTTTAAGATCATACACAAATCCGATCCGATAAGAATCATGCCCCCAGCATGATGTAATGGACTACTCCAATAAAGGCAGGATAAACTAACATTGAGAATGGGTCGAGTCATACTAGGACGGATCATGATACAAACACAAGACCAAGCTATGGTACGGATGCGAGTGGATGAGTAATGTATGGAGATATGGATAGATGAAAGTGAAATGGATGGATGATGCAGATTGAGCCGTAAACATCCTGGTGGGTGGAAAGTGCTTATTTACACAAGGCACTTGTTTGCCAGGTTTTCACCGAGGTACCTGCCCAAAGTGCCACCAAAGTGGTTTTGACTAGAGGACAATTTTTTCTCTTTACTATTGTTTGATCCTTTTTATGATTTTTTTTGGATTTTTCTGCTTTTTTTACTTTTTTGTTGTTACCAAGACGCCTGTTTTCTAGGTTTTCGCCAAAGTAACCATTTTTTCAGGACTTTTTCTGATTTGTTTGGATTTTTGGTTTTATACCTAGAAGAATTAGGAATAAAACTTTTTGAGATGGGAGCTATTCATGGCCTCCTACAAAGGTTCCCCTTCGGGTGTTGATAGCTAATATGCCCCTGATTTATAGCTTGTTGTGATGATGAAAGGCCCTCACCAATTGGGTTCAAACTTTCCTTTGCTGCTGGGATTCGAGACATTCTTATGATTTTCTTTTAAGACCAGTTCTCTGACTTGGAAAGTCCTGCTTCTGATCTTCTTGTTGTAGCTTTGTTTGAGTCTATTTTGATAGACTTGCAAATGATTCAAAGCATCTGTTCATTTCTCATCCAATAACTCCAGCTCGTTTAGTCTTGACACCCGATAGTCCTCATCTGTGATGAGGTTTTGCAATGATATCCTGAGGGATAGGAGCTTGATCTCAATGGGGAGTATGGCCTCTGATCCGTAGACTAAGGAGAAAGGGGTAGTGCCAGTGGGTGTGCGGATGCTGGTTCGATAAGCCTAGAGGGAAGGATTAAGCTGCAAGTGCCAGTCATGACCTGCGTCATTGACTATTTTCTTGAGGATTTTGAGGATGGTTTTGTTCATGGCTTCTACTTGGCCATTGCCTTCGGGATAGTACGGGGTGGAGAAGCGATGTTGTATTTTGAATTTCTCGCACAAGTCGTGAACCTCCTGGTTCTTGAATGGCGTCCCATTATCTGAGATAATGGCTTGTGGGACACTATAATGACAGATGAGATAGTTCAAGATGAATTTTGAGATTTTCTTCCTAGTGATATACATCATGGGTATGGCTTCCACCCACTTTGTGAAGTACTCAGTTGTAATTATAATGAATTTATGGCCATTGGATGAGGTGGGTGAGATTTTTCCAATGAGATCGAGTCCCCACTGTGAAAAAGGCCATGGTGTGATAATCGGGTGAAGCTCTTTTGCTGAAGCATGGATGAGGTCCCCATGCTGCTGACATTGTAAACAACTTTTAGCGTGATCATGTACTTCTAGCTCCATTGTGGGCCAATAGTACCCCAACCTCAATAATTTCTTGGTTATGGTTATTCTGCTCGAGTGTGAGCCACAGATACCATTATGAACCTTTGTTAGAGCGGTTAATGCCTCCTCAATATTTAGATAGCGTAGTAAAGTACCCTCTATGCTTCTACAATATAAGGTATCACCTAGGATGACAAATCTGGATGCCTTTTTTATAAAGGTTTATTTTAGGCTCGATGGTAGGTCAGTAGGTATGACTCCTATGCGAAGATATGTATAGATGTCGTGATACCAAGGATTACCAGCACCAACAATTTGACACACATTTTTTTATTCTGGTACCTCGAATGTGGGAATGAGAAGCTACTCGATCATAAATTCATATTTTGGCACGTTGTGAGGGATGTCTACTAGAGACCCAATTGTAGCCATGGCGTCAGCGGCTGTATTGTTGGTTCTCAGAATTTGCTCAAATGTTATGTCAATGAAGGATTCCTTTAGAGTCTCCACCAATTTTTTTGTATGGGGTTAGCTTGTCATCCTTTGTCTGATATTCATTATTGACCTGATTTATGATCAACTGAGAGTCTCCATATACCTTGAGAGCTATGATATTCCATTGCACTACTATCCTGAGGCCTATAGTCAAAGCCTCATATTTCGCGATGTTGTTAGTATAAGGAAATTCCAATTTGTATGACTTCGATATGTAGTACCCTTGTGGGGTGATGAAGAAGACACCAACTCGATCCATGTTGTGTATATGACCCGTGATCAGCAACGTTGAGGTTAAAAATAGACTCATCTGGAAACTCTGAGACAAGGGGATTCTCAGAATACATAGGTGCTTCTGCTAATTGGTCTGTAATAACTTGACCCTTGATGGCTTTTATTTCAACATACTCAATGTCATATTCTGATAATATCATGACCCATTTTTCCATTCTGCCAGTTAACGTTGCCTTTGATAAGAGATATTTAAGGGGGTCAATTTTGGCAATATGCTTGATCTTGTGTGCCAACATGTAGTGTCTAAATTTTTGGGATGTAAACACTACTGTGAGGCATGCTTTCTCAATGAATGAATAATTTAGCTCATGACCCACAATTGTCCTACTAATATAGTAGATGGCCCTCTTTGTTCTGTTTTCATCATGCTGGGCTAGTAGGGCTCCAAGGGCTATTGTTGTTGCTAATGCATATAAGATCAATGGCTTCTTGGGGATGGGTGGCATTAAGACTAGTGGTGTCAGTACAAATTCCTTGATTTTCTTGAATGCCTCTTCACATTTTGTATCCCATTTCTATGCTACCCCCTTGTGGAGTAGGTGTGAATATGGGTTCTACTTGTCTGCCAGTTGTGCTATGAACCTTCTAATGGATTGGAGCCTGCCTTGGAGGCCTCTCAGTTGTTTTAAGTTCCTTGGTGCTTCCATCTCAAGGATTGCTTTGAATTTTGCTAGATCCACTTCGATACCCCTCATAGACACTATGTATCCTAACAATTTACCTGATTGTATGCCGAAGATGCACTTCTTGGGATTTAGTTTGACTTTGTATTCCTCCAATCTGTCAAAGATAGCACTTGAGGTTGCTATATGATCTTTTCTTTTTCTTGACTTAGCTAGGATGTCATCAACATAGTCCTCAACTGTCTTGTGAATCATGTCATGGAAGATCAATGTCATGGCTCTTTGATATGTTTCTCCTACATTCTTGAAGCCAAATGGCATCATGTTCTAGCAATAGGTCCCCCACAGACAAGTAAAATTTGTCTTATGTTGGTCTTCTTTTGCTGTCATAATCTGGTTGTATCATGAAAATTTGTCCATTAGTGATAGCATCTCATGCCCTGCTATCATGTCCACTATCATATCGATATTGGGAAGTGGAAAGTCATCTTTGGGACATGCTTTGCTCAAATCTCTAAAATCTGTATAGATTCTGATAGCTCCATCAGGTTTTGAAATAGGTACCAAGTTCGATACCCATTCTGGATAATTAATTGGTCAGATGAATCCAACATCTAATAGCTTTTTGAGCTCCATTTTGACTAACAAAGCGATTTGAGGATGCATTTTGTAAAGCTTTTGTCTGATAGGTTTTGCATCTGGGTACACTGCTAAGTGGTGGACCACAGTCTTTGGATCAAGCCCTGGCATATCAGCATAACTCCATGCGAAGTTTATTTGTCTTTCCTTTAGGAATGTTGCTAGGAGTTCTTGCTCTTCTGATAATAGTGATTCTGCATAGAATGTGATATGCGGGGTCTCCTATGTTCCTAGGTTGACTGGGTTACATTTTTAGCCAAGACTGCTGACTTCTCTTAATGAATAGCTCTTAGGGGAAGATTTAATCCTTCATTCTCAGGCACCTTAAAGAGGTTTTCACTATTGGATATGTCCTTTCTTTTACTATTTTCTTGTCAGAGAGTGCCACGGTGTGGTTTTCACTCAAGGACTTGGATATGATTCTTAGTTTCTCACTTTTGCGACTGAAGGATTCAATCGTTTCTCCATAATAGGCATGTGTGTCCAACTCCATTATAAATCAGGCCTTGTGATCTCCATCTTGAATGTTATCCCTCAATCCCATGAATTCTAAGAGTGCTTCATCCTTTTTGAATGTATCAAGAACTGGTGGTCCTCGTTTGTCATAGTCGATTAGTTGGGGGTAAACTAAGCAGATCTCATGATTTTGACTATCTGGTTCAAAGGATATGGTACTAATCATACACAGGGTGGTATCTTCAAATAGCCTAGGTAGATTGGTCAAGGTATCTTTGTCATCGCTACTAATATAGGGCTCAGTTATGAAGTTATGTGTTTCTTCACTTGTGGATATTAGTGAATGTAGTTGTACTAGAATTGGCTGAGGAGAAACATTAGTGGCTCTAACCAGACGACATCGGCCACGTATGGTTATTCTCGGAGTGGCACATCCAAGACCAAGATTTGTTATGGGTCGCATCTTAGGCATGATAGGTATTGTGAGCCCATTGTCATTTTGTCCCAATCTTTGATTTTTGTTGTAGCCCATTGCAAGCATCATGTGTAGGCCCTTTCTTCTTTCATCCATTGGTAAATTAGCTGCCAGTCTTTCATCTTTATATAACATGTTTGATGGATCTGCTTCAATGACCTCGTGACCAAGGTCTCCCCATCTTATGAGTTTAGGATAATCCTCAGGATACGTTTGTGATGTGGAAGCTTGGTTTTCTTGTGGGCATCCTCGTGATCTAGGAGATTGTGGTAACTCTCCTATCATGAAAGCATTGTTAGGAATTTTCTAACTTCCACAACTATCTTCCTGGATGATGAGCTTGATGTCAGAGATGGTGCAGATGGCGGGGATGGCATGTGTCTCTGTCACAAAAGTGGACACGAGAGTGGTGGGGTCAATATATGATGTGGATGGGCCCTCATCATGCTTTGGCACTTGGGATTTTGTAATACTTGGCCTAAAGATTTTTGCAATATGAAAATGGCTTAAGATCTCCATGGATGGTAACCTGTTGTCCATTATGTGTGAATTTCACACATTGCTGGAAGTTTGATGCTATGGCTTTCATTGCATGGATGCATGGGCATCCCAGGAGGATATTGTATAGAAATTTGAGGTCCAAGACCTGACATGTGGTTTCCATGAGTGTTGGCCCTACTTGGATAGGGAGCTTAATTGTGCCCTGAGACACGCTTTCTTGGTCATCATATGCTCTGATTGTGATGCAATTTCCTTTGTCGATGGAATCTTCTAATATTTTCAACTGCTTGATGAGGCTAAGAGAACAGATGTTCAAACCTGCACCTCTGTCCACGAAGACCCTTTTGATTTTTCTTTTATTTACAATTTTCTTCCAAGTGAAGTGCACGGTTGTGAGATGGTTGGGTAGGGAAATCTTGGTTGGAAAATGTAAGGAGATTAGGTGTTATGATATTTGTGACCATAGCTTGGAAGTGCTTCACATCAAGATCTGCAGGGATAGTGGATGAGGCTAATGCTTCCTCAAGGATCTTTTTTATGTGTTGATGATATTTTTAACAACTCCATGATGGAGATGTGTGCTGTTGTTCTTTTGAGTTGGTCTACAACATTGCAGCTATATAGAATGGCTCTTGATGTAGGGACTCTATTTGGTTGGGATGATCCTGCAATGGTGACTTTGCCGCCTCTTATGGTGACTCCACAATCTTTGACATGGGCGCCCTTGATAGTGATGACCATGCAGTCTTCATTTAGGGAGGTAATGACTATTTTGTATACATGATTTACACTGCCCTTCCCTTTATCGTTTCTATTCCCTTTATTGCTATGATCTGGCATCAGAATAGTGTAGATTTTAAGATCCTGATTTCTTGTGGGTGTTTCCACGTTTATGATTTTCTTGTCGATAAGATCCTGGATGATATTTTTGAGTCTCATGCAGTTGTTCGTGGTATGACCTTTAATTTTGTGAAATTCGCAAATTTGGTTCTCGTTATACCATGGAGGTTTGACATCAGGTTCTTGGTAGTTTTCGAATGTAGGAGGTTTGATAAGTTTTTTGTCAATCAATTTTTTCATTATGTCCTCCAATGGTTCCCCCAAAATGGCGTATTTATGTTTTGGATAATTTTTTCATTGGGGTGGTCCTATTTGGTCATTGAGGTTATTGATGGTGGGATTATTGGGTTGGTATGTTGTGTGATGAGTGTTTTGTGGTTGGATTTGCGATGCAGGTGTATTTTGGTGTGGACCACTAATGACCACCTTGGCATTGATGATGCCATCATTAGTGATGATCTTGTTTCTCGCCCATGTATGGGGTTTATTATTGTAATTAGATGATGAGTGGTTGTTTTACGGTTCGTGATAGGACATTGATTCAGCAGGTTGGGTCACAAGGGCTCTTTCGATGCTAAGTGCCTTGGAGATTAATTGCTCATATGTGGTGATTCCCTAAACCTTGAGATGAAATGATAGGTGGCTTTCAAGGTTGGCTATGATCATGTAAACTTTTTCTTCTGGCATGGTCCACTTGCTTCAATTGGCCTTGGATCACCATCATTGAAGGGATGAAGCAAAAGATTCATTCTTTCTTTGTTTTTGAGCGTATAATTCTTCGAGACTAACATCCATTGTAATGTTAAATGCGTAATTCCTAACAAATTCATCTTTGATTTCCTAGAATGTTCTAATGTTTGTGGGTAAGCGAGAGAACCATTCTATAGCGGGACCTGCCAAGCTCCTAGGGAATAGCCGCATCAGATACGTATTGTCATATTGGACCTCCATACAATGAACCTGGAATTCCCTGATGTGATCTTCACTGTTTCCCATCCCTCGATATTTATCAAATTTTGGGATTTCAAATCCCTTAGGGAATGGTTTCATGTCTAGGCTCCTATCAAATGGATAGGGACACAAGTTGCTTTGCATTTTAGCTATTCACCTAGATTGAAGGTTGAGCACCTATTGTGAGAGCAACCTAAGTTGTGTCATCACATCACTCTATGGATCAGGGGGTGGGATGAAAGTGTTTTGTGTTGTGGTTTGGGTCATGAGTTGGGTGGATGGGTTGTTTGGTGCATTGTTTGATGGTATCTACATGTTCCAGTGAACGAAGTAGGCTTCTGCTTGCTTTTGTATGAATGATGCCTGTTGTTGATCCTGTTGCTGTTGCATTAGGATTTGTGCTTGTTGTTGTGCTTTTTGCTCCAACAACACTTGTTGTTGTGTTTTCTATTGTTCCCACAATGCTTGTTGTTGGGCTGCCAATTATGCTACTTCTTGTTGCTCTTGGTATTGCTTTAATGCTTGTTGATATGCTTGCAATTGCGCTGCTTGTGTAAGAAGTTGTGATTGTGCTTGTGCTTGTTGTGCTTGGTATTGAGATTTTTCTTGAGCTTGGGCTTGTGCTTGTGCTTGTGCGGTCTGTTGTTGTAATAAGAGTTGTGCTTGAGTGACCCTTTGTGCTTGCAATGCTTGGGTGGCTTGTTGTTGTTGTTGTTGCAATAATTCCTAGGCTTGTTGTGCTTGTTGTGCTTGTATTGCGGCTTGTGTAGCTTTGGCAACTTGTTGCATGGCTTCTTGTTTCTAGAATTGTTGGTATCCTCTTTGAAAAGCAGCTTGTAATGCTGCATCGATTTGGTTTGATGTGGTGAACATTGGTGGTGGTGGAGGTGGTGGTGTATTTGGAATGGTGGTAGATGATGATGTTGTGTTGATATTTTGCATGTTGGATAATGGTATTGATGTGATTGGTCCTTGTGAGACCATGATTTGTGGTGTTAAGGATGTGTTTGATGATGTAGCCATTGCTTGTGTGTTTATCATTTATTGTTGTGATATCAATGATAAATTTTGAGTGTTTTGATATTTTCCCAAAAGATGATGATGAGATGGATTTGTTTTTATGTTTTAATGGATGGATGAAAAAGTTTTTGATAATTTTTTGATCCTAAGATGAACCTAAAAATTTATACTTTGTTTTCCAATACCTAGGTATTGAAGAGCATACATATGCTTCCTAAAGACTTTTGTAACCAAGAAATGATTTCATTTTGAACTTTCAATTTCGGATTTGCAATCAATGATTTGTGCTTTGGAATTTTGGAGTCTTCAATCACATATGAAAGTTCATTTTTCTTAGCTTTGCTTAATGTATTTATTTTACCAAAAACACTTTCTTCAATTAGGTTTTCAAACTAAGATGTCCAATGTCTTAATTTCTTCAAATCCCACAAGGTAGGTTCTGTCAAAATTTAATGATCTTAAGGCAAGGGTTTCCTATTGTTTACTTAAGGAGACAAATTGAGATATAATCCAATGCTTAGAAACCTCTAAGGATGTGAATCCCAAGGGAAAGCAATAACATATGGATTGAGTCAATTGTATTTGTCTTCAAAAGAGTTTGAAATATGGATGATGTTAAGTGTTTCTTTCCATGATGTTTTCGAGCAAGCAATGTATTTTGTAACCCAAAACAAGTACAATCCTATGGATGTGTAAGACAATATTTGTTGGATTCCCACTTGGACAAGTCTAGCTACGCTTATCTCTAGCAGATGGTTAGATGCTTGACCCCAATCGCCCTCCATGACACTCACTTATATGGGGCAGCCAAGCATCAACACCCATGAAAACTCCCATGGCATGCTTTCCATCTCTACTAGAAGACCGTAGTGTGGGATGCTTCTCGCAATCCACCATTCTGCACCAAACAAATAGATAAAGGATTTTGAAAATTCTAGCATTACGGGTTCTAGTAAAGACTTTTCGTTTCAGAGGGAGCTGGACCTTAATGCGGGCAAGAGTCCCCTTTCTTTGGGATCCATCTTACCGAAAGTCAACTGCGTTGATATCGCATTTCTTCCAATAATATCCACATTTTAATCCCAACTAGAAATACTCTCAGGTTCAGAGTGTTACCGGCTGAGCCATTCCCTTGGGTGATTACTTTTTCCCACAAGGCAGGCCCTCTAAGATAAACAAAAGAAAATGAGGAACAAAATCCATAACTCAATCAATCTTTGATAGCAACAAAGAGAGAGAATGTACGCGAAAATGCTCCCACTCACACTCGCATGATAGTTTGTTCAATTTTAAGCCCAAATTGAAGTGTGGAGGTGATTGCTTTGTCTTAACCCAAAGTCATAGAAAAGACCTTTTGATTCTTAAGATTGCTATAAAGCACGAGAGAAGCACATACATCCTTTTCCAATGGCTTTAGTCTAAGTAAGCCCTCACGAAAAACACTAAACTTGTTCTTTTTACACCCTCAAAGCAAAATGTGAGTACATTTTAAAGCACCAAATGAAGTGTGAGAAATTTCCTTGTTCAATTGTTAATCCAAAAACAAAATCTAGTAAGTTGTTGATCCTAAGGTTCTTTTTAATCCTTTTGCAAGAAATAAACAAGAAGGATCATTTTTAAACCCAAATGAAAGCTATTGTTCTAAAGAAAGAAAAGGATGACAAATTCTTGAAGAAATGTTAAACAAACACTTAAGTGTTAAAAAACACTTTGATTAGACCCCATATCATCTCCATGCTTCTCCTTCCTTTGCTCTTGGCTTCCAACCTACAAAATAGGAAATAATCATATTCTGGAAAAAATATAGAAGTTAGAAAACTAGAAAATAGTAGATAAATAAGTCATGAATCAAAGCACATGCTAAAAAACTAAATTCTCCCTTTTTCTATTTTCCAATGTCACAATTCATGAAGGCGTCGCTATTTTTTCCTTCCAGCAGCGCTCTTACAGCGCCACTTACTAGTCAGTGATGCTTTGTGTCGGGCAGAGAGCATGATTGTGTTGCTCTTTTCATCCAGTGGCGTGGTTCCTGAAAGAGTCAAAGTTTTTTTTTTAATTTTGAAACTAGGGGAGATCGGCGAGTCTAGCAGCATGGTTTAGAATTTGAATTTTTTGGCAGGATGAGCTCAATGGCACTAAAATTGCGATGTTGACGAGATCACGGCACGAAAATAGCGACGCTGATGAGCCCGCATTGGAATTACCTATTTGTCAATAAAAATGCGGAATTTGACAAAAAAGTTAGAATTAATGGAATGTGGCCCTCCTAGCGCCAAAATGTGAACCCCAAATCTAGGTACCTGCAAAAAAACATGATTAAACAAGTTAAACAAGGAAATGCAAGCCTAAACATGGATTCCCCATGTGATTCATTAACATAGCTCAAATCAGGAAGAGAATGATAAAAAAATACAATGAAATCACAAAAACAAGATTGAATCCTAAATAAATATGCAAACTCTCAATCCCATGGGGGAATTGGTGCCAATTTGATGTGGAAATTTGGCCCTTTCCCAATTCCTATGATTGCAAGCTTCAATATGTAGATTTGATGATGAACTTTGATCCACTTTTGATGATGAATGATGAAGACTCCAAGCTAAATCTGCAAAAGAACCTAGCTAAGAACTCTATGGTGTGAAACTTGATAGATATTTGAGCATGGTAAATTTACTCAAATTGTGGATGATGAAATGAGGAGAGGAGCTCTTCATTTATAGGATTTCAATATGGATGAAAGCCCAAATTTGAGCAATGTGGGACTAACTTTCATCCAAGGATATGATGCCACTTGTCAAGCTATGAATGGATGATGGTTGTGCAAGATTTGGGGTTTGTGCCAATAAATGCCAATATTTGAAATTCAAATTTGTTGAAATGACATGTAAGAGGGAAGGGAAAATGCAATAAATGCCACTTGGCTCAAGGAAAAGGACATGTAAGATGAATTCATTGCATTGTTGGATGTACATGTTAACTTGGAATTTTTGAATTCAAATTGACAGAATATTCCAAAATATGTCATGTGAGGGAAAATAGGGATTTAATAAATGAGTTAAATATATTTTCATCTGCAACTTGCATTATCTAGAGGATGTGACATGAGATGAGGTTAAATTAATCAAGGGTTTAATTAATTTAATAAGAGATTAGATGATGTGATTTATTTGACTCAAATTTATAGGTTTATTTAAATATGATAAGAGGCTAATTAAATAAATATTTTGATTTATTTAATCAAAAGGGATGGTGTTAGATTAAATCAAATAAGGTTTTAATTTGTTTAATTTAATGGATAGACTTTAGAGATTTAATCAAATAAATTGATTATTTAATTAAATAGGGATAATTATATCAGATGGATTGATTTAATTAACAAGAGAAAGTGACTTGATTAAATAAGATGATTTATTTAATTAAGAGATGAATATTGATGAATTTAATCAGATAAGAGAATTTGATTAAACGGTTAGACCAAGGGATGATTTAGGAAGAAATGACGTTACTAAGTTAGGATTAGATGCACGATGTCAATCAGTATATTTTCGATGTCTACAATTAGTATTTGGGTAATGATGACATTTCTGAGCTCTATAACAATATTATAGTAGGGTATGTGCAAGATCATGAATGGCCAAAAAGTGGCAATATGATGGGTATGTGGTTGATGACTTTTTTTACCCAAAATTGATGAAATGAAAAGGGTTTTTAAAGGATATTCACAACTTTCCACCAATATAAATTATGCTTTACTTTGAATTTAATAAGTAATTATTATTCATTTTCTATTTGAGTTACGATTAAAGTCCTAATTGATAGGCTGATTGAAAAACATTTATAGCTTTCAAACGGTATCATATTTTTTGAATCCAAAATAGGCATCACATTCTATGCTTAGCATACTATAGGATTAAAAAAATAAAAAAATAATTTCATGAAGTTTTGACCAAGTTAAGGTGGTCAAACATATGAGTTTTATATTTTTTAAAATTTGTAATGAAAAAATCATAATTAATTATTTACTTATAAAAAAATTACAAAAAAAAATATGCATCACATTGGGACATGATTCCTCTACTTATATCTAAAATCTTATAAAAAAATATTATCATTTTATTGTGGTTATGGTGGTCAGGACAAACACCTACTTATTTTTTCCTTGAAATTTAAGTACTTGCATTGAAATTTCAAATTTTCATCAAATAGATTTTTTTTCTTGAAACAAACCTAGTAGTTTAGAAACTACATTCAATATGCTATAGATTATATTCTTACTTATTTTCTAAATAATATAGATAACTTATTCAAATTTTTACATCAAGTTGCTTAATTCTGATTTTTCTAAATTTTTGCCACTTAAGGGCCTATTTTTTCCATGATGATCCTACACATACCCAACACATATATACTAACCTCCAATCCATAGATCCATTATGTATTTCTAAGGGAAACTCCTCTATCTTTTCATGACATAGCTTTATTTTAGAAATGTATGACTTAACATAGGGATTTTTGAGGAAGATCTCATGTCTTGGTAGTAAATATTGGCTACTTTAAAGTAATTTTTCATAGCAATGGTGTTAGCAACCGCTTTAAACTCGGGGCATACATTGATAATATCTTTCATCTTTTTTGCATGTTTCATTTTTTTTTCTTGTGATGTGTTCTTTTTCTTTGTGGTGACATTGAGTTTGATGTCCTCCAAGAGTTTGATATTTTGTAGTGTATGACTTTCCTCTTAGTGGTGATAACACATTGCATTCCCTAAGTTGCAAATCTTTTACTCTTGACTTGTCCTCTCTCGAGATATTAGTCACAATTATCTCTAAGAAGAAGACCTTACACGAATGAAGCAAGAACCATTTGAACAAAAACATGTCCTATATACATAATGTTCATAAGTGTTTAGCATAACACAACTTGTTGACCTTGTGAAGCTTAAAACCCTAATTCAAGGCCACCTAGCATAATACAACTTGCTTGCTTGTGGAGCCTTGTCCTATGCATAGGTGCTTAGCATGACACAACTTGTTCAACATGAAGCAGGAAGGTGAGTGCACCCTATTGGAGTTATCGAAGGGATAGATTTGGTACATGGCAAGTATAGTGAGATTCAAAATAGAGGCACGACTTTCTCACTAAGCCACCATCTTGGGGGCAAACTCAACGAGTGGATGCCTTGAGGTTCCACTACCCTAGAGTGAGTGAGCACATCATTTTCATAGCAGAAATTTGTGAATGTTCTTTGGAAAAACTTGAGACATGTTCCACATCATGTTGGACCATTAAGGCTTGATCATCCCCCCTTCTCTTGGACAAATAGCTGAGACATGTTCCACATCACATTTGAAAATCAAGGATTGATCCACCTCCCTTTTCTTATTGGTATTTAATGTTTTATGATTGTGTATATTTGTGATTGTTGAATGCATAAGTGCCTTGAATGTCTACTTTAGTGTGATTTTGACATGGGGTCATACTCTCACTAAAGTGGGATCAAAATGTAGTAATGAAAAAAGTATCACTTTTTACTTAGTTTGGGAATGAATAATTAAGATTAAATGAGTCTAATGTTTCCTTGAATTAGTGTTGCAATATGTATTACACATTCACATTAAGTTTAGGGACCTTTTAATATAAATGGACTTAATGGTGTCTTATTTTGGGTGTTGTAAAGTGTATCTTTACACTTTCACATTAATCTAGGGATTTATTAATTACTTGAGCTTAATTTACCTTAATTGACCCCTTTAATTTTAGAAGGTGTGTGTCCTAGGTTAGTGACCTAGGACCCATTAACCACCTAGAAAATGGGTCCTCACTAAGTCGTAGGACCCTATTTTCACATAGCATTACATATTTCCAAAAGTGTGTCCTAGTTGAGTGAGCTAGGACCCATTCATCACATCGTGAATGGTTCCTCACTTAGACCTAGGACCCCCCTTGGGATATTTTTTGGAAATATTTCAATGATTTCAAATCCTAGATTTGTTGTTGGCTTGTGATATTTGAATTTTGGGATTTAATGTTAAGATATGTATAAATACAAGGCTATTTCACTATGTTTCATCTAAGCAATATAAGAATTTTTATGCAAGCATCAGAATAAAATTTTTATGTGATCAAATGCATTCAAGAGAATTTCTAAGGAATTCAATTGTAGATTATTGAAGGAATATTGTAGCAATCAATATTCATTCATCATGTCAAAGGTTTAGTGCATCATGCATGTTGTTGAGCTAATGTGTTGATGTAACAATGAAGATCAATCAAGTGTCCAATGTATTATTTCGCATCATGTTCATGATCAAGATCTATATCCATTAAGGCCACTTCATGCAAGTTTACACATTTATTCAAGGTTCAATTAAGGTGTGGTGAATTGTGACATTTTTTCATTCATCATTCCTTTCATGCAATGTCTCAATTCAAGGTTTAATTAACAAAATAGGGTTTGACCAAGGAAAAACCATATTCCCTAACAAAGCAACATTTTTATCCTCTTTGATGTGTGATTGCAGGTTTAGGTTGAAGAACATTTAGAGAGAAAAATTGAAAAAGTTTTCAAAGTTATCAAAATTTCTAAGAAAGTTGAAAAATGATGGAAACTAAGCTACAAGATTTATTTTCGGGTTTCCAATAGTACTCGAATAGAATTGGGGAGTGTGAACATTGAAGAGCAAAACACAAAAAACATTTTTATAGAGCCCTAGCTAGGACCCATTTTCCATAGGGAAAATGAGTCCTTAGTGAGGCCCAAAAAAGCACTTTTTGCAACAACTACACAAAATTTGACCCTCTTAAAACTTTCCTTTTAATTTATATATCAGTTAGATTTTATTTTTACTACTCATTTATACATCATAACCCTAATATTGAATGAAACTAGGAAGATAGGTAATCAGTTCATCTATTCATTTTGGTGAACCACCATTCCTATTATTCTTTATTTCACTTTCAATCATTTTTCACTAAACAAAAGAGAGATTCACATGAGATCACGAGGATTTACACTCAGGAGCAAGGAGAAATTAGTCAAGCATTAAAATTTGAAGCCTTGGAGAAACATTCTATTTGTTTTTGTAGGTCTTCAAGCTCATTTTTCCAACAAGATAAATCATTTTCAAAGATTGATGATAGATTCCTATGGAGGATCATGATGGATTCTTAGTTTTGGGAGATGCACCAAGCCATTCAACCAAGCCTAATGACTTGTTTACTAAGTGTTTCCATCTTGTATTATCATTCTACTTTCTACTTAAAGGAAGGTTTTATAAGATTTGTGATCTATTAGGGTGATTTGACATCTCCCAAAGTAGGCCTTTACCATTGTTCATGTTTCATTTAAGGGTCTTATTCTAATACACTTAAATATTATAATTTTATTTCTAAATTTTTTATAGTCGAAGCTATGAAAAATAGAAGCTAAGATTCTAAGTTTTGGGTGTTTTCTTTAGTCAAACCCCAAGTTTGGTAATTAAATATTGATAGAAAAATAATGAAAAATGGAGAAGGAAATGATAAATGATCAATTTCTTGTTACAACTCAAGAAACCTTCAATGGATTCCCTTAAAGAACTGAGGGAAAACATATCACTCCAAGGAATCTAATCTTGCTTTTCTTGATGGATTTGGACAATTGAAAATGCTTGGATTCTTTAGGATCAACAATGCATGTTATCCTTAACAAGATGACATGAAAATACAAAAGCTTGAACATGATGATAAAATATTGATTGCTACAACAAATGACCAATATATCTTCTCGTGATTTCTCTTGACAATAGTATTTTCCCATATGAAGTCTTTATCATGTGTCTTAGATTTGAATTGATAAAAGACTATGTATTTATATGTGTTTATCTAATTTCTCAAAACTTAGATTCCAAAAGCTAAAAAATTGCATATTGAATTTCAATCATTAAATGACCACCAAAAAATATTTTAAAATGGGTCCTAAGACATAAAGTGGATAAATTCACCCTTGGGGGAATGGGTCCTTGCCTAAAAGTTGAGTACATTCACATTATAGGGTGATTGAAATATTAATTTCATTATTTAGATGCCAATTTCCCTTAAAAAAATGATGGTAATAAGGCTTTGGAATACATAATTTAGAAAATTAGAAGCTTATTTAAGATAGATAAAATCAAGGACCCAAACATAATGTAAAATTGTAAAGGGAATATAATTTCCTACACTAGATTTAGTCCCCACTTTAGTGAGAGTAAGAACATACACTCAGACTCACACAATAGTAGAAAAATATGCGTCAAGAGAGATCCAACTGTACCAATGTTAGAAAGATAGGATGATAAAAATCAAGGAGGATTATCAATCCCTCATGATCTAAAATCCCATGGAAAACAATAAACATGCAACAAGACAAGATACACAAGCATACAATGTCAAAGCTAATTGAAAAAGAAAAAGGATGGACTAGCAATTTTAATTATTGCATTTCCATCAAATACAATTACAAGGGCTAGTGTAATCCACTATACACTAGAGGTGAGCCTTAAAGGAAAAATGAGAGACACACACTAGGTATACAAGGTGTGAACTCATAAAATAAGTGGTAGATGAGGTCACACCAGGTCTATAGCTATCCCATATGTCAACCATACTAAAAATTATACTACCTAATAGATTTGATAAGGTGCCACAAAAATGATAAATGTTCTATTCCAACACTACACTAAGTCCAACCTCTATGAATAAAATTGAAGCCAAATGTCAAAATACCAATGAAATTGACCTTAGAAGGTGCAAAGAGATAATTCCAATGTATTCTCCCCACTTAAAAATGTCAATATACTTGTTTTTTTCATATTTTAAGTAGAAGGAGGTGCAAATGGGATCCTTGAGTAGAATTCACACCTCCAAAAACTAGTTATCCTTTCCCCCCAAGTTTAGAGACAAATACAACCACCAAGGACTCTCATTTTTCTTCTAAGATTAATATGGTTGCACTTAAGATTGTGCCACAATCAATGATAATGAGAATAACGCATAAAGCTACCAATGATACATAGTGATGAGAAACATGATATGATGAAAATCATTGTCAGTTAGAGGAAGTAGATGGATAAACAAAAGGAAGAGAAAAAAAATCCTTAAGATGTATTTTAGTACTCAAGGCCTTAAATTCATTGGTATAATGACCATGCATTCAATGAGAATTTTTTATAGAAATTCTTTTGTGTTCTTGGAGGGAGAGATATAAAGTAGGCTTGGGGAAGCCTTGACAAGGTACTCTCTTGATCAATAATGGAATATATTATTTTCTTTTGTGAAAAGGATCTTTCCTACTTACGAGAAGGCACCATACATACAAAAGACTCTTTAGGTTTAGATTGTGATATTTTTTACTCTCCCAAGAAAGAGGTTGTAAAATATAATGAACTCTAATAATCATTAAAAATGATTTTGAATATGAAGCAATATCATTACCATGACATATATTTCTCCCAGGAGTGTTTTTTGTGTTGAAATTGACATTAAATGAAGGTTTGTTTTATTATTTCATTTCTTTTGAAGGAAAATAATTGACCTCTTGTTTGTTCTTGCATGCTAGGTTTGATAGGGACACAAATACCTTGTTCTTTAACACCACACACTTTTCCATTATAACCAAGTTGTTTCAAAAGTTCATAACCCCTTCCATAAAGTGATTTGATTTATTTTGAGGAATGGGGTTTTTCATGATCACTCTAATCATATGTCAAGGTATAATTTGTGTTTTTCTCTTCTTTGCTAAAAGTTGTGGACTTTTATGGTTTTTATGACTTATATTGTGTTGATACTTTGGCATCTTTCTTCTCCTTTCTTGAATTTAATTGTATAATCCTGGTTTGCCCATAAAATTTAGTTGTGAAATCTAATGATCCCCAATTATCTTCCAACAATATTTTCATGAGTAAAAAACACTTATCCTTATCCTCAACTATTAAAGTTTCCACTTTTATAGTTTTTTTCAATGTTTTAAGAGGATTTGTCATTCATGTTTCAATTTGAAAACAACTCTCAAGTTTAGGATAAACTTTTATCATGTGGATCTTGATTTTGTAAGTGTATTTCATTAGATGATGAGGCATTAAGGGGACTCCATTCATTTCATGAATTTATGGCCTACCCACGAGAATATTATATGAAAGATCATGGGGCATGACATGTATATGATTTTACAATGTAAACCTATCAGCTTGAATAGGTAATGTTATCACACCAAGTGGTTATTTTCACACATTACCAAAACCATGTATAGATAAAGAATCTGGTTGAATTTTAGTCTTTTCCACTCCAAGCTTATCTAAAAATTTTATACTAAAAATATTAAGTTTCAAACCATTATCAATGAGTGTAAGTTTAATTTCAATGTTACTAATTATACTATTCAATATCATAAAGGCGTCATTTTATTTTCGTGTTTCCAAAGGAGGTAATTCACTTTCAAGAAATACAGTGTCTAAATTAGGTGAATTTGTGTTCTCAATAAAATCTACCACATCATTTGGGTTTCACACTAGGAGGGATAACAACTTTTTCTAGAGAATTTTGAAGCATGTTATTCTAAATAGGTGATGCTTGAATCAAATACTACAAGCATATATTTGGAGGAGTGTTATGAAGTTGTTCCAAAAGATCATACTCCTTTCAACTATGTGAATGTAAGTGAGGAGCACTAAAAAAAATAGGTTGTGGAAGTGGTATTGATGTAGGAATGGTTTGTGGTTTCCTACTTTTCCTTGTGTTATATGTCTGAGTGAGAGTATGATAACTTGGTTGAACATGCGACAGATTATTACAAGTAAGTTTTCTTGCAAAATTTAAGATATGTCCATGAGGCTTTGGTTGGTATTTAGGTGTTCCTATGATAAGAATTGGCTTATGAGGTCCAATGACTAATGGACTCTTAGGAGTTTGAAAATGAATATTTCGAGGTCCACTAATTAAAGGACTCTTAAGAGGTCTAATAATCAAAGGAAATCAAATAGAAATTTGTGTGTGCATCACCTCAATGAATGTGACTTCTTGTTGATGATTTTAATGAGGGGGATCTAAGGTTACTTTATCCTCTTCAGCTATATATTATCATTCAAAATAAATGTATTAATGACATCATCTTCTTTTGGCATAATATCTTCCCAAGTCAGAGAAGAATTGGAGATGGACAAACAATATTTCCATGATTCTCAATGATTGGATCTTGTAACACAAAGATACCTTCATCAAAAGTAGGAGAGATATTTGAAGAATAAAGCCTATTAGTTTCATGATTTTCTATGATTGCATTTTCTTGCACCAAAACATTCTCACAAGTGAGAGAGAAGTTGGGAGATAAATGGAGACTAGGAAAAATGATTTTAAGAAATGTGTCAATAATCTCATCATCCTACACGATAATATCCTCCAAATTATGGGTAGTAGGAGGAGAGGGATAATTATCATAATGCTCAATGATTGGATCTTCTAACACCAAGATACCTTTCTCACAAGTAGGAGAGGTATAGGGAGAAGAACAAATATGATTGTCAAGATTGTCTATTCTTGCATCCTCTTTACAAATGCAATATATATTAGGAGGGTAATGAAATACACGAATTTTTCCATGAATTTGTATTAAATCAAACAAAATGACACCTTTTCGTGTACATACAATAATATATTTTTAGAATTTCAAAATAGAGGTTTACCAGTAGGAACAGAAAGAAAACATAGATACAAAAATGCATACACAAACTTGTCAGGACAATTTTTTCCCTTTGGAAAATGAGTGCTTACTCGGGGTTCTAGAAAATGAAAATTTGAAGTTTTATGTTTTTTTTTTTATGTTTCTTTCTCTAGTTTCAAACATGTTAAATAATGGCTATTTATTTAGAGTTTTCTCAATTTAGGAAAATGTAATGTAAAATGCAAGTGTGAAACAAAGGTGAAAATGTGTTGACAAGTTTTTAATACAAATTTTAGATATAAATACAATAATTGATTGATTTTAAGATGGAATATTTTGAAAATAATGTTTTGATGCAAATTTGAAACAAAACTATTGAATTTTTCACTTGATTTTGACATAAAATGAAAGATGCAATGATAATCTAATGAACAATTTGAACTTTTAACCACTTAAAAAATGAAATATGAATGTAAATATAATCTAAATATGACTTAAGCCCCTATGAAACCTATGATGCAATATGGAATGCAATTTTTTTTTTTATGTCTTTTGAAGATGCAAAGATGAAACCCTAAATGAAAGACAAATAACATAGATATAGGGTGAACTTTTAGAAGGTATATAATGTAAGAACGCTAGGATCACAAAATTGAAATATAGAAAAAAGGATTATAGGCCCGTAATGTAAAGATCCTAGGATTTAATGGTGCCTTTTTTCTAATTTTCATTAGATATGTAAATCACAATGTGTAAAGATTGACTTACAACCTCAATGGTGACTCAAATAGACTTGGATCTTAACTTCCTTAAGATAATAGGAAAGATCTGAAACAAAAATAAAATGATATGAAATGATCAAAATAAATGAATTATAAGACCAAGAACATGAAATAAAAATTCCCAAAAGTATAAAAACTAAAATCACAATTTGCAAGTAGATCTGAGAAGGGTAAGGGAACATGTATTAGTCACCAAAAGTTGATTTTGAGCTTTGTTGAAGGAAAATTATGCCTTGGGGTGAATGGTTGTTGGGTACGGGTCCTGAAAATTAATTTTTACAATCCTCTGAGGTAGGATCTTAGCTTTTGTTTTGCATAGGTTACACTATCAAAAAGCCATAAATAAAATCTATAATTGAGTTTTTGTGGCTTGACAATAATGATGACAATTTATGATAGAATGCAAAATTTCTCTTCAATATCTTCAATCCTTCTTCAACCTGTAATATACACATACAGAGAGAATGGATTTTTTTTGTTTGAATGGGTGTTTCCCTTAGTCAAACCATAAGTTTGGTAATTAAATCTTGATGGAAAAATAATGACAAATGTAGAAGGAAATGATGAATGAACACTTTCTTATTACAAATCACCAAACCTTCAATGGATTCCCTTAGAGGATTGAAGAGAAACACATCACTCTAAGGAATTTCATCTTTATTTTCTTGATGCATTTAGACACTTCAAAATGCTTAGATGATTTAGGATCAACAATGCATGTTATCCTTCAAAAGATGACATGAACACACATAAGATTGAACACGATGATAAAATCTTGAATTCTACAACAAATTACTAATAAATCTTCTTTTGAATGCTCTTGAAAATAATATTTTCTCCTAAAAAGTTTTGATTGTGTGTCAAAATTAAATTGATTAAATATTATGTATGTATAGGCGTTTACCTAACTTCTCAAGAATTAGATTCCAAAAGCTGACAATTTCATCTTGAATTTGAATCATTAAAATACCACAAAAAAACATATTTAAAAATGGGTCTTATGACTTAAATGGGACCCATTCAGCCTTGGGTAAATGAGTGTTGTTCCAAAAGTGTAGGAAATTCACATTCCCAAGTGATTAAATTGTTAATTACAATAATTAAATTTTAGTTTCCCTTTTAGAAAACATGAATAATAAGGCTTTGGAATGTATAATTTGGAAAACTAGAAGCTTAATTAAGTCTAATTAAGTAAAGGACCAAACATAATGTGAAATTATAAAGGGTATACCATTTACTACACTACAGGAACAAGACATCCCAAAGTCTCCTAAGGCCTTTATTCTTATTAGTCATAACTTTTGAAACTGGCTTGTGCATGAGTGAAAGCATCACTCACAGGTGTTTTCCTAGGAACATGATTCCTTGCAAAAGACCTAGGGCGAGGCTTCTGCTTTTGTCTCTATTCATTTTCCTATTGTTGTTTCCATTCTTACTTATATTCCCATCACCTTAGTTTTACTTCTAGCATCCTTAATGGATCCTAATGAACCTCACCCTAAGTGGGTGCAGGTGTTCATCATTCCTTCTTTGGAGCCTCCCTTGATCACTTCTCTACCCAATCTTCCTCCTTTTTTTGAGCATGTTGATATTCCTATCACAAAGTTCATTTCTAATTTGGCTTCACTTGTTTCTTTTCTATCTTTCATTTCTAATTAGAGCATTCCGTATCCTCATCTTAAGTAAAAGTAAAAGTCCATCCTCATTTTGAAAGAAAATCATAAGAAATCTTCTTCTTCTTCATCATCTTGTTCTATTTTGGTCTATTCCATTATCATAATGGAAAATTCTCTTACTTCATTGGAGTTTGTCACTACCCCTCTTGTGGTTGAGTTGGTAATGACTCCCTTATTCATCCACCTCCTTATTCACAATCATAGAACTTCACTCTAAAGAAGTGTATGTTTGAATCGATGTAAGAACATCCCAACTCTCTCCTCCATCTTTTCTTATTCAATTGTGTTAGCCTCATAGGATCTTATATATGAGGATATTTAGGTGGGCTCTTCCTTAAAATCTTGTTGTAGGAAAGTTCCTTGGCAATGCTCTTACTGTTCTCGATCTATAGGCTCATCTTCCCTCCCCTTATAGTGATTTAGATTAGGAGAAAAATGACTTATTAGATGTGCTAAACTAGAGTAGTACCTCTTCTTGTCTTTAGATTATATTTTCATATTTTTTCATGTTCCCCCATGCTTGTTTAATTATGTTGGTTCTCTCCCTAGATGACCCTTGATACCCTTGTAGGTACTTGGATAGAGGAGAGAAAAAAATTCATAAAACATCCCCCTCTTTGCTTCACCATTATTCTATTTGTCATAGAGTTTTATTTTCATGTCAAGAACAATACAAAGAGTTGTGGCATTTAGGCCTTATTCATGTTGACTTTACTTTTTCATTTATCTTCATCTTCTCTTCTTCATGTTCCAATCCATTTGGGAGGTGATGACAATTCATATAATCTACACTATATATATACATGCATTTATGATCATATCTCACCCTGAATACTTGGATCCCCATGTTCTTTCAATTTATTTTAACTCTTCTTTTTCTTGATGATGTGGATTCTATGTGTTATCATTTTTGTGATAAAATTCCTAGAATACACCTCACTATGTTTTTCATGACACATCTCTCTATCTTTCTTCTCCTTGCAATTACTTGTGCTCCTCTCTATAGTACACATCATTCTAAAGGGCGAATATCATATATATATATATATATATATTCTCATTTTTCAATAATTATGTATTAAAAATCTTGATGTCCCATGATCTTGTCATCTAGCTTGGGGGAAACTTGACTGGACTTGTCCTTTTTATGATTGTCTTGTAATGCAATTTGTAGTATCCATAGGATTATTCATTTTTCATATGGTCTCTAGAATAAAACAATTATAGTCATACTTACCAATGATGTATTTATATCTAATCAAATTTTATCACATCTATTTTTTGAGTTTCTACCTAATGTGTTTGTCTACAACTAACTTCTTTGTGGTGGGATTGCAGTTAGCTTTGTAGGATTGAATACATGAGTTCTCTTTGCATGCTAGCTCAATTTTTCAATTGTTTATGCTAGATCAAATACCTACATCCTCTTCATCCTAGGTATATTCTCTTCAACCTCATTCTCCCTAATTTAGCTCACATCTACTAGAATACATATGCTCATTAAAGTGAGGTCAAATTGTGATGTCAAAAATTGCATCCCACACAATTTCACATTCCATAAACCTACCCTTTAGATAAATTAATTTGATAATGAAATATTTGCTCAATTTTTTTCCTTAACACATTCATTCATGGTCATTAAAGTGATTTTATCCTTAACCCATTCATTCTTAGAGATGTCTATGCTATGCATGAACATCCTAACGAAATTCTTAACTATAATAGCCAATTGGACATTACACTTCCTGCCTACCCACAAAGTGTATTATGCCTCTAAAACTTTCAATCATGCTATGAATTCCCCTATGCATGCCTCTATCTCTTTCAAACCTCACATTTTTGTAAAAAGTTTTCATTCATTTGATTTGTCTCTCATTCCTTCTCTCATTATCTCATTTTTTCAAGTTCTCTATTCTATTGTGCATCACAATAGCTTCATCCTACCATTTTTATCACATGTTCTTTCTCTCAAGGTGGTCAACATAATTTTACATGGATCTACCTCTTCCTTTTGGCATCACTATCATGCTAAAGGGAGGGTAAATAAAGTTCATTTATTGCATTATCTATTTACTCTAATAGCATAGTATTTTAACATGTCTATTTACTTCTTTATCTTGTAAATTCTTTCCTCTATCTTTATCTATCTATCTATCCATGGAGGTGGGAACACCTATGTGGTTGTTTAACTGAGGAAAGCACCTAAAATAACCCCAACCATTTTTTCATTTCCATGTGTGTAGATATTGGTTTTGGAGCTTTACTAGAGACTTCATTCTTGGACCTCTTGTAAGTGTGTCCTTTCTTCTTCATAATTTTATTGTTTTCATTCCAATTAGTTTAGTTTATGCTATCCTTACTTCTCTATTTCTTAAGTTCACATTGAGTATTTAGTTTTTGAAACTATTGATAGGTTCTATGGCATTCTCTATAGTAAACTTGGTTTTCTTTCATACAAGAATACAATGCATTACGAGGACCTCTACACATCGTGATGTCATCCTTTCCCAAGAGCCTACTAGTTTGTCTAGAGAACCTCTACATTTTTATCTTTCAATCTCTAAAACTCCCATCCTTTAATTTTTCATAAAATATAGAATTGTCCCTTATCACCTTATCACATCACTTGAGCTATGATCCTTGAGATAGTCAAGGACTGTTCACCCCTTTGGATCTCATCATATTGAGGGTATAAAATATTTTCGTCTACAACTTGTTCGATTTATTCTTACACCAAATAACCATTCCAAGTTGTGAGAAAATTTCTTACAAGAAATAATTGAAAGATAGCTTGAAAAAGGTAAGTTCCAACCACATGGGATAATGAGATCTTGATGAGCCCTCATGATGAAAATCTAAACACCATGTTTATAAATAACAAACCTTACCACATATAACCCAAGTACTATCTCAATAATATGGGGAAGTATTAGTTTAAAATGAATATTATATTCTAGAAATGAGAGCTTTCTATTGCTATAAATTTATTCTCTACCTTTGACGTCATACATATGAAACAATGGGGCTTACTTGACAACATGTCACAAGTAAAACAAATGAAATTCATATTTTAATTTGAGGGAACATTATGGGTTATGAATTCAAGAAGGAATCCATAAGGGCTAAAAGAATATTAAGGAAAGAAAAAAGAAATAGAATTTTGAAACATTAGCAAGAGGTCCTTTTGTGTATTTAGAATTACTCCAAACAATCAATAATATAGAGTAACATAAAACTAATATTTACACAACAAATGTAGTTGAGGATACAATAAGAGTTTCATGAGACTAAATATATACTCCAAGTTAGTTATAAATTGGGTCATAAGGGAAACTATAAGGTTAGACATCAAAGACCTATACTTGAAAATGTTATACATAATAGAATAAACAAATAAAGGATTTTAGTTATTTTAATTGAAAATTAGGGTGTATTACAAATGTAAAACTAAAATCGTATTTAGTTCTTATTTTCATATGATTCTCATAATTTGGAATTTTGAAATATACTATCTAATTTGAATCAAAACTACAACAACTATCACACTTTTCCTAGGGATGCTTATGTCTTCAGTACTTTTCTAATGAAAAAACTATTAATTCTAGAGATCTATTGGTTAGTAGATTTTTTTACATAGTGGGTGCATTCATGTTTGAGATGGAATTAGTAAGTTGTTAAAAAATATGAGCTAAATTATACTCAACCTCTCATCAATTCAAGACTAACAATTTCAATATATTTTCCTAGTGTGACCATAGTAAATGTGTCAAGTGAAATATCTTAAAATCATACTATTTGATTATTATATCATTCCCAACTTAAAAATAAGATAATGCATGCTTATTTAATTGAAATATTGAAAAAGTTTAATGAAATAAAAGAAGATAAAATTTTATTTAATATTCATAATGAAATATAGGAAAATAGGGCAAACCAAGATGGATTAATAAAAGGGAAAGTTAAATTAAGAAGGTCAAATGTTGTGTACCTATTGCAAAAAGTGCTTTTTTGGACCTCACTTACGACTCATTCACCCTATGGTGAATGGGTTCTCTCTAGGGCTCTGGAAAATCTATTTTTGGGTTTTGTTCTTCAATGTCTACACTTCTAGATCCTAGTCGAGCACTGTTAGAAAGTTGAAATAAATCATGTACCTTAGTTTCTATGATTTGATAACTTTATTAGCAACTTTGAAAACTTTTGCAATTTTTCTCTCCAAGAGATCTTCAACCTAAAACTTGCAATCACACACCAAAGAGGAGAAAAATGTTGTTTTGTAAGGGAATAAGGTCTTGCCTTTGTCAAGCCCTATTTTGGTAATTAAACCTCATAATAAAACAATGCATAAAGGAATGATGAATGAACAAAGTAATGTCACAACTCACCACACCTTAATTAAAACCTTGGAGTACAAGTCAAAAATCCTACATAAAGTGGCCTCAATGAATGTAGATCTTGACCATGAACATTGATTTGAACCAATGCTTGAATTGGATATTTAATGCTAGATCAACACATTAGATCAAGAACATCATGATTCCTTATGCCTTCGACATGATGAAATGGATCTTGATTTCTACAATAATCCTTAATAATTTTCCAATGAATGCCTTAGAAATTCTCTTGAATTCTCTATCAATGCTCTTGTGAAAGTACTCTGGATAGCTCATAAAATTCTAGGTGCTCATGAAAAACTTTCTAGGTGAAACTAAGTGAAATAGCCTTGTATTTATACATATATTAATATTAAATCTCAAAATTCAAATATCACAAGTCGAAATCAAATATAGGATTTGAAATCATTAAAATACCACCAAAAACATATTTCAAATAGGGGAGCTAGGTCTAAGTGAGGACCTATTCACCATGTGGTGAATGTGTCCTAGATCACTTAGCTAGGAAAAACTTCAAACAATGTGAAAAATCATGTAAAAATAGGGTCCTAGGACCTAGTGAGGATGCATTTTTTAGGTGGAAAATGGATCTTAGGTCACTAACCTAGGACATACACCTTCAAAAATTAAGTTTTTTGTAAAATAATTTATGAATGTCAGGTTTTATCCCTCAGAATTTAGAATTAATTAGGCTTGGATTTAAATTAAACTACCCAATTAAGGAAAATTAACCTCAATTAATTAATAAAGCCCTAGATTAGTGTGAAAGTGTAAAGATACCCTTTACAACACCTTAAATATGGCACAATTATGTCCATTTAATTAAAAGGGTCCTAAACTTAATGTGAATGTGTAAAAAACATTACAAAACTAAATCAAGACAACATTAAGCTCATTTTATTATGAATTGTTTCCAAAATAAGGAAAAAGAGATACTTTTTCTATTACTACATTTTTCCCTTACTTTAGTGAGAGTATGACCCCATGTCAAACTCACACTGAAGTAGACATTCAAGAAACTTATGTATGCAACAATGAAAAAGATACACAATCATACACAATCAAAGACCAAGAAGAGATCAAGCCTAAATGGTACAACACGATGTGGAACACATCTAGACGATCAATTTTTATGACCACTCTAGGGTAGTTGAACCCTAGGCTATCCACTAGGTTAGTATCCCTTGGGAAGGTGGCTTAGTGAGAAATTCATGCCTCTATGTCGACTCACACTATACTTATTGTATTGTCAAAATATGTCATCGGTGAGATTTTCACACTTGTTTGGGCCATCCTAGTGAAATTTAGCTTAATGATGCCTTGACTTAGTGTTGTAATGTGTTTAACATGCTCACATTAGGTCTTGGGCTCTTGTGAACTAATGAATTGTAATTGTATCTTGATAAGGTGTTGTGAAGTGTTGTAACATGCTTTCACACCTTTCTAAGATTTTATTAATTAACTAAACCTAATAAACCTATTTTTAACCACAATGTACCTTAATTATGCCTTATTTCAAGTGTTGTAAAGTGTTGTAACACACTTTCACACTTTTCTAGGGTTTTCATAAATAATTTGGATTCTTTATGCTTTAATTGGCCTTATTTTGCATCCACAAGCCTCATTTAATGCATCTTTTCAAGGATGATCTTGACACAAACCAACATCCAATCATAATTCAAGAGTTTACAGGTTGTGTGGCCTAGATTTGGTGGTCTAGGACTCATACGCCACCTTGGGTGTATGGTTCCCACTTGGGGTTTTGGGACTCGATCCTAGTTTCACACCTTTCTAATCATTTTTTAATTTTGTCCCCTAAATTATTCCTAATGGGACTCATATTCCCCCTTCGGCATATGAGTCTCATGTGGCCCAAAATGAAAACTAATTCAAATTATTGGTGGGGTTTTATACTCCTAGATATGACATTGGCTTGTAGTGTTGTAATTTCAAGAATTTTTGCATAATCAAGTTAAATACAAGATTCTATCACTCATTTTCACCCCAAGAATTCAATTATTCATGCATATAGCAAGTTTGAGTTCACAAGAGCATTCAATATTATTCAAGGGTAGATTATCAAGTATTTTAGAGAATTATTCAAGCATCAAGCATGATGTCAAAGTATTCATACATCATGTTTATTTTTGAGCTAACAATTGTCATGTACAGTTTCATGATTCAAGCTAGCATTTCATTCAAAATCTTTCCTATTCAAGCAAGATTCAAGATCCACATCCATTGGTGCTATCTAATACATGTTTGCAGCACATGAGTGCTAGAGTTTGGTGAGTTGCAACATCATATCTTGTTCATTCATCATTTTCCATTCCTATTTCATTTCATTTCAAGGTTTGATTACCAAAATGGGGTTTGACCAAGGAAAAACCCTTTCCACTAACAAAAACAAATTTTTCCCTCTCTTTAGTGTGTGATTTGTAGGTTTAGATTGAAGACACATTGAAGAGTAGGGTTGGAGAAATTTGTCAAAGTGTTCAAAGTTTTTAAAGTTGTCACCTTACATTGGAGATACTTGGAAGATTTTTGCAGGTTACAATAGGGTTTTATATTTGAAATCAATTGGGAAGCATAGAGAAAACCTTGAAGACTATATTTAGATTTTTAAGCTTTAGAAAAACCTAATTGGACTAATACACCATTTTTGGTGTATGATTACCATTTTAGGTCAATTTTTTAAGTTTTTGCAGTTTCAGACACCCATTTTCCATATTTCAATTAGTGCATAGAAACCCAAATCTGTGACTAAATCACCCAGTTTGGTGTATAAGTCCTAGTCAACATTAAATTTAGTGTTTCTAGAATTTTAGAGCTTCATTAAATCTCCTTTATATTTCTAGATACACATTTATACTTGTAGCTTTCTATTATGATTTTCATGCATTTTTAGGTCATTTAGTGAAAGATTGCATCATATTGAGCATTAAATCTTGCATTGTATTTGTCTTTCCAAGTCATAAGTTGGTGGTGATCCCCTCATTACTTTACAATCAGCCCCTAGGACAACCCTATTGCAAGATCGCTTTCTCCTTTTCATACTTGAGGTTGAGATCTCTAGGGTTATCCTTGAATGAAAGTGTTCTGAGTTTTGTTATTCTATCTCCCAAGCATAGAGTCCAAAAATAATTCCACCTTTCACTTACCATAACAAAAATATCCCTCTGATAACTATGATAAGATTCCACTCACATTCTTGTTTTGTACTTAACAAGTTGTGTTATGCTAAGCACCTATGCACATGGCAAGACTCAATAGGAAAGAAAGGTGTGTTATGTTAGGTCCATCTTTGAATTAGGGTTTCGAGCTTCATAAGGTTAGCAAGCTATGTTATGCAAGACACTTATGAATATTATGTATGTATAGGTTTTTTTTCAATTAGATTTTTCTTCATTCATGTAAGGTCTTATTCTTAGGGACCATCATGCCTATTCTATCAAAGAGATGTAAAATCAAGAATAAAAGATTCACAACTTAGGGAATGCAGTGTGTTGCATCACCACTGAGAGGAAATTTGTATGCTAATAAATATCATGCTCTTAGAGGACATCAAATCCAATGACGCGAACAAGAAAAGGAAACATCACAAGAAAAAAGAAAATTGCACCATGAAACATGCAAAATGTTGAAAGATATTATTGATGCATGCCCCCACTTTAAAGTGGTTGCTAATAAAATTGTTACAAGATACCTTTCTCCTTCGCATACTTGAGGTTGAAATCTCTAGGGTTATCCTTGAATGAGAGTGTTCTGATTTTTTTTATTCTATCTCCCAATCATTGAATCCAAAAAAAATTCTACCTTTCATTTTGTTGAACCTATATTTAGAACATCATAATTTTTATTTGGAGTGCATCATTATCTTAGATTTTTCTTGCATTAACATTATAGTAGGGTTTGCATTATTTAATTGACATTGTAGGGTTTCTAAATTTTTCATTAGTGAAAGTGCATATAAGTTGCATTTTTGCATCTCATATCATTGAAATTCATATAGAATCTACATTTTCACTTAGTTTACACATCATACAACATAAAAAGCATACAAACCACTTGGAATTTTCTACAAAAATTAAAAAAACATTCACTAGGACTCATACACCCCTCTAGCCAATTTAGTCCTAATGCAGATTTTGCATTACATTTTCCATAATTTAAAACATTATTTCTGAGCTTTTGTTTGCTATTGATATCAATCTATTTCAGTTTATAGAGTTTCTATTATATACATTTCATTGTACTTAATTTAATTTTTATTTGCATTCATCCTACATTTAGTATCCCTTGATTGAGTATTTGGTGTCCTATTGCTAATACTATAGTGAGATGAAGTTCAAGACTCATGTCCTCCCATGATAGCACAATCATTGTGGATCTTGGGTTGTCTACCTCTTTCACTCCTAGTATTGACACTAGTACACTAGGTATGGACCATACCCTTAACAACTCTTTGCCTTCAAGTAGTGTGATGCAAGTTGAAACAAGGATTGATAATGTTCCACAAGAAAACATAATTAAAATTCATTAAGATTTAGAAAACCTACAACATCAAGTGAAAAATGACAAAATTTCAACTACTACCATCCCTACCATAAATAACATTCACTGCATGCTTGAAAGTGAATATGGAATTGACCTTGTGAAAAATATAGTTCAGATCTTTGGAAAACACCTTACCTCAACCACAACTTTTCCTTTACCTACAAGCAATGTCACAAGCCAAAGAGGAATTCAAATTCATCCTCCCATAAAAATTGCCTCTATTCCTACCTATACCAACCCTCAACATACAACAACAATGCAACCAACTAGTAATGTTTTTCCTTCCTTGGGTATTTCCGCTAGCATCCCTAGTACCTTTGTGGCATCACACATCATATCTCTCACCACCTTAACACCTATAAGAATTCCATTCAATTATCCGTTGAACACATACACACCTCCACCATTTTCACCTCCATCTCATAACACAAGCCATAACCCTATCATAAATCAACCCTTCCAAACTATTTCAACCCTTCAAAAAAATAATTCCACCATCAACTAAAATCAAAATGGCCCACCTACATATTAAGTCAAAAGCATTCAATTATCCTTGGAGATATTATGAACACCAATGCCACAAGGTGTAGCAGTGCCTAGATTCAAGAAATATGGGGGAAAGGGAGATCCTTCTGACCATGTTAATGCTTATACTACCTTATATAGTAAATTTTTCCTTGATAATAAAGTCTTGGCTAAACTTTTCCCTAGGTCCTTGAAGGATACTTCCTTAGAACGATTTTATTCTTTACCAAAAAACTCAATTCATTCATTCAATGAAATTTTTGAGGCATTTTTCAACCATTTCCAAGTGCATATGACTCTTAAGATGACCTTGGTTGATTTGATGAGAGCCAAGCAAAAAGAAGAAAAAAATATTATTGACTTTATCTCATGCTATCAATCACTTTATTCCCAAATCGATGTCGAGATTCTCGATCCTCACCTTCAAAAGATGTTCATAGAAAATTTTCAAAGTAAGATACATGATAAACTTACCATTGTAAAATACTAACCCTTTCAACAAAGTAAAAAAATTCCAATTTTACCCTAAATGAGTAAATAAACAAGTAACATGCCATTACGAATAAATTATTTTATTTTATTTATTGATAATTTCCAATCAAGATACAAAACATAATACAACATGAACTCCTTTTCATTTCATAATTATATCAATGTAAGAAAACATACAATTACAAACATAGCTCAAAGAGCTTTAGAAAAAATAGTAGTAAGACAGTCTAGGATCCTCCCTATCAAATCTTGTTTCTTCTGTCATCTGCTATGGAGGAGAAGCATCACTTAGGTGCTTTTCCACCAACCATAGACTCTTAATGTGATCCCCCACACATCTATAATTCAATAGATGGCCCTTCCCTTCGATGAAGAGATTGGCAAAGTAACCAATAATGACAACCAACTAAGCATAGTGTTGTGTTCTACATAACTAGAACTTGTAAAATGTACAATCTCGATCTACCATGTTATACTGGATCATGATGAAATGATAGTCTTTAGTATTGGTAGTCACAAAAATTACAATGGAGTCTCAGACATACACACTACTTTGGCCAAAGTGTTCTCGTTCAGTACTTCCATTGAAGTCATCTATCACATACACTACTCAGGGTTGATTTGACTTAAGGCTATCCTAAGGTATGCATAGGTGTATCCTTCATTGGATAGTCTATCATCCCAGATAACCTAGAGCATATTAAACTACATGAAATAAGCCCACTTAATTAGTAAGTACACAAGTTAGGTATTTCCTTCTATGGATAGTCTCTCATTCCAAAGATAACCTATAAACTTTAATAAACCTAGTTACTTGTAAGTATATAAAATTCTCTCCCATACAGGATGACCACTCCTAGGAGTATGCATAAGCTATCTGAGTTAAAATAATAACTTATCTAAATGTATCATATGTTCTTATTGATGAGCTTAGGATATACTCATAATTTGAGTATCATGATGTATTTTTAATATCTATACTTTTATTGCTAATGGATGTTTTAACACTTTTATTAAAGACTTTTTATCTAAAAATGGGTAGTATCTTGTAGCAATACATTCCTATATTCCTACAACCTAACATCTCGATGTGTCTTATTAATTACCCTATTTGACCTTCTGAATGACTGGTATAATGCATATGGTTTTTGAATAATAGAATAGATTTAATATGTGATTAATGAATGTATCATGTTGTTTGCCACAAGTACTTTCTTTTGCCTCTATCGCCTTGTGCATCACAGGTTGTTGAAGGGAGCATGAACGAGTCAAGCACAATAGACTTCAGCCTTGCAGTAAAGTCCATTTGCAGCAGGGTGTCGAGGAAGTTCATCCAGCAAAAAATCTCTGACCGGGTCATTGGGAAGAAACTTAAATGATCATTAATCTAGAAAAAGTGAAATGCTAAATTCTCTTTGGATCGTGTTCAATGGATATGTTTTCATTTATGAGAAGTTTGTTCCTCAGTTTCAAGATACATTTATGTCCACGTCTTTCTCTGTTAGAGTTAGGTAGTTAGTTGTTTTTTTGGTTTAAATAAGTGTTCCTCCTACGCGAGTGAGCAAGCATAACATGTAAAAGTTAGTATGATAATAAGAAGTAGAATATGTAAGAGTTAGTATTATGATAAGAGATAGAGTTTTGTGTTAGTTTTCATATGAGCAGAACAATGTATATCATTCCGAGTTTATGAATAAAAGATGATGAAGTTTTAAGTTCAATTCTTGCATAACTAGTTGATGCTTGCTAAGGGGGCCCACTTAGTAAGTATTTGTAGTTAGTTAGTTGTTTATTTCCTATTGATCATAAGTTAGATTTAATTCTAGAAAGTTTCAACACGAACTTAGTCTTATATTGTTCCTGTAGCATTGGAAATCCATTCATGTGTTTGTTCCTGTAGCATAAGGCCAGTTCATATTTTGTTTCTCAGTCATAGTTGTTATGATTTCTACTTTGATTAAGTTTAGAAGGCTTCACATTACATTCCTGTAGCATAAGTAGAATTCCTTTCACGTATTTATTTATGGTAAATTGTGACTAAAACTAGTTCTTAGTGCACATACAGTGCCGCTCCATTTCAAGTATACGTTCCCTAGTTTGACAATGTAAATGAACGACCATAAGAAGATGTTAGTCACCTGCTAGAATGTCCAATTCTCAGGTTAGGATTTTTTGTGACTTTTATATCCTTTTGTAGATGCAACCATTTTTGGGGCCGTTGTCGGGGATGTTGTCAAGCTAAGAACCTGTCATAGTCATTGTTAGCAGTAGTTTAGTCTGTTATTCAAACATTTTCAAAATTCATTCTATTGCATGCATAGAAGAAGAGACGCTCTGGGAAGATTCCTCCCTAACCTTCCATTCTTTGATAACAATCTTGAACTAGCTTATAATCTATTTGAGGAATGAGGAGATCAAGATATCAATCCATTTGCTGAAAACTTGCTTGTTGAACTGCCATTTGATCTCACTGACAAAGAACCTAAAGAAAATCCATTTGCTTTGATACTCCATCAAGCAACAATGGCATGAAATCCACCTAATTGACCTCCTTCTTTTGAATTCCCCATTATTGCTCAACAAGATAATGATAACCTTAAAAATATTCCTTCTTCATTACTTCCCAAGTTCTATGGACTAGTTATAGAGGACCTAGAAACTTTTTTGTTTGAGTTTGATATCCTCTGTCGCAGCTATGATTACACTTCAGATGTTCATAGGCTGAAATTATTTCCTACTACTTTGAAAGAAGGATCCTTTAGATGGTTTATGAGTTTGGGAAGAGGTGTTTTTGATAGTTTGGTAGCCATGCAAAAAAAATTTCTTGAGAAATACAAGGAATATTGTAAGAGTGGTAGTAAGGGTGATGATATATTTAGAATTCAACAAAAGGAGGATGAAAGCCTGGAAGACTATATCTCAAGATTCTTGTTTTCCCTGAAAAGGAATTCAAACCATGCTCTCAATGAAGAATCTCAGAAACTACTTTTTCTAAGAGGAATCAGTGATACTTGTATAGATGCCCTGGACCTGATGGAAGGAGAAAATATAACCCAAGTATCTTGGGATGATATCAAGAAGATATGTCTCAACTACTCTCGAGCAATTGTTAAGAAGGGTAGAGGTTATCAAGCCATAGTGGGAAAGTCTTCTACTAGTGGAGTTTCTTGGATGGAGATCACAAATTTGTTGTCTGACTTCAAGCAGGATATCATAAACAATATGGCTACACAATTGGATACTATGCAAGCTCGGATGAAACATGAGGAAGCTGAAGCAATCTTGGCTGAGTTCTGTCCACATTGTAGACATAAGAAACATGACTACAGATGTAAGATGGTGGCTAACCTGGAGGCTAATCAGTTACCTACTAACTTTAAGATGGTAGAGAGTGATAATGACCAAGTATTCTAATTACAATAACCAATGGCAACCTACATATGGCCTAACACCACCTTGGAATACTTCTCAACCACACTGGCCTAACTATTAGAGTCCTCAATGGAAATCTCCTCAAGGAGGTTGGCAGCAGCCACAAGAACAATGGACTCCACCCCCAGGTAACTGGCAGTAGAATCCTCAATGGAGACCTCCACAACAATGGAAAAACCAATCCCCTGGCTCCTTGCAACTTCAACAGCCACAACCTCCATCTCTCATGCCTCCTCCTGCAGCACCTATAGCAAATACTGGCCCTCCAAAACAAAACCCTATGCCTGCTCAACCATTTCCAAATCCTAATAATAAGTAGCAGTAGTAAAACATCTTATGTATTTTGCAAAAGCCAATCAGTGTCCAGCTTATGCCCTGAATATTCATGATATCCATCTTAGGTCTGGAACCACTCTTCCTACTCCATAGCCGCCTATCATTACAAAGATTCCAGACTCTACCTTTGAACAACCTATTGATCCTGCAAAACATATACATGTATTAGATACTATCCCTAAGAAACCTATCCTACAACATCATGCCAAACCACCTTTTCCTCAAAGATTGCAAATAACTACATCCAAGTCTATGGAAGAGCCTGCCTTTGATATTTTGGATCAGCTAAAGAATGTATACATTCAAATTCCCCTTTTTCAAGCCATAAAAGATGTCACAATTTATGGAAAAGTCATTAAGGAGGCCTGTTTAAAGAAACCAGGAAGAAAGAAAAAGGATACCCAAACTATCCATGTTCTAGGACAGTTGGTAGATATTATGTTAGGGAAGGTAGTCATTCAAAAATATACTGACCATGGGAGTCCTGTGGTACAAATAAATATTAATGGCCAGATAATAAAGAATGTTTTGATAGACCTTGGTGCATCCATCAATATAATGACTAAGCATACAATGGAGTGCTTGAAAATCCCAATAATTCGGTCTACACCTACCATCTTGCAACTTGTTGATAGTTCTATAGTAAAACCTGATGGAGTGGTAGAAGATATTATTGTCATTCTTGAGTCTTGGGAATACCCAGTAGACTTCACCATATTGTCCACTAAGGAAACTTTGGGAGGATATCCTATTATCCTAAGTAAACCATGGTTAGCTACAACTGATACTTTTATAAGATGTTGTTTAGGAGATATAAAAATTTCTAATGGTCAGTCAAGAAAGAAATTGGCTTTATATCCACCCGCCTAGCCTCAGCCAGACTTGTCTCAACCAATTTGGCTAGATTTAAGAGAGGAAACTGAAGAAGTCAATTCCTTGGCACAGCTAATGATGCTGCAAAACTGATCTATTTTCACAGCTCTAGAGTGAGGATGATGTGCTTTTACACATTTTGTAGTCCAACCCTGATCTGATTATCCCATCTGCTACATATATCTATCCTCAGTAGTGTTTCCTGCATCAGCTGAATTCTAAGAGCATGCCACCTGAATCTCCTATAGTTTATCACAACTTGCTTCCACATGAAATACAGAAACCACCTTTATCAGCAGCCTCCATGAATGATCTTACCAAGTAGGTAGAAGTGTCTTTAGGCTGTTGTCTCAACATCAATAATAAGCTACCTCAATCTCAACAAGTTGCCCTAGTCACAATGCTGCAAGATCAATGTAAAACTTTTGCATGGGACTATGGGGATATGAAGGGAATAGATCCTCAGCTCTATACTCATAGGATCTATATTAAGGAAGATTGTTTACCTATTAGATAGCCTCAAAGAAGGATAAACCTAGCACTCAAGGAAAAAGTTAAAACAAAGCTCAAGAAATTGCTTGATGTTGGTTTTATCTACCCCATTTCAGACAGTCAGTGGGTATCTCCATTAGTGATTGTTCCTAAAAAAGGAGGAAAATGGAGAGTTTGTGTAGACTACAGAGAGTTGAACACAACAACTAAAAGGATCACTTTCCACTACCATTTGTTGACCAAGTGCTAGACTCATTATCTAGTAAAAAATATTTCTCCTTTTTAGATAGATATAGTGGGTATAATCAACTTAGAATTGCCCCTAAGGATCAAGACAAAACAACTTTTACGAGTCCATAGGATACTTTTTCCTACTCTGTCTTACCTTTTGGACTGTATAATACACCTACAACATTTCAAAGGGCAGTGATCAGTATTTTTGCTGACATTTCTCATGATTCTATGGAAATCTACATGGATGACTTCACTACTTATGGAGTTACTTATGAAGAAGCATTAGCCAACTTGGAAAAAGTGTTGAAAAGATGTCAAGAGAAAAATTTGTCTTTGAATAGTGAGAAATGCTTTATGATGATGCAAGAGGGAATTTTTTTAGGCCATCATATCTCTCAAGTAGGAATTCAAGTTGATCCTGCAAAAATTGAAGTTATTCTAACTTTTCCAACACCTATAAAACAAAAGGATGTTAGAAGCTTCCTAGGACATGCTGAATATTATAGAAGATTTTATCAAAGGATTCAGCAAAATAGCGAGTCCATTATATGCCTTATTGACCAAAGATTCTAAATTTAATTGGACTGAGGCCTGTGACAAATCTTTCCTATAGCTTAAGAACCTACTTACTTAGGCAGTTGTTCTTCAAGGACCGAAGTGGATTTTTTCCTTTCATATACACACAAATGCTTCTGATTATGCCATAGGGGAAATTTTAGGACAAAAAGAGAATTCCATCGAGCATGCCATATATTTTATTAGCAAAAACCTTCAAGGCCCTAAATTAAACTATATTATCATAGAGAAAGAATTGCTAGTAGTAGTGTATGCCCTGAATAAGTTTCAACATTATGTCACTGGTTACCAAATATTTGTCCATACAAATCATGCGGCAATAAGGTACCTCATGAATAAGCCTGCCATATCTGGCAAATTAGCAAGATGGCTCCTATTGTTGCGGGAATTTGATATCACAATTATTGATAAGCCAAGCCGAGCTAATGTGGTGGTTGATTTCTTGTCAAGGCTTCAAACAACTATACCTCATGAGGTAATTGATGATAGCTTTCTTGATGAACATCTATTTTCTATTGCTGTGCAAACTCCATGGTATGCAGATATTGCAAATTATTTAGCAGCCAACAAAATTCTAGCACACTTCTCACCAAAGGTAAGGCAATTGTTGGTAGAGAAAAGTTTTAAATTTTCATGGATTTTTGACTGTTTATTTTACACAGGACCTAGCCAAGTCATGAGAAGATGTGTTAGGGAAGATGTGACCTATGAAATTTCTCATGTTTGTCATGATGAGCCATGTGGATGGCACTTTGCAGCCAAGAGGACAACTATGAAAGTGCTTAATGCAAGATACTATTGGCCCACACTACACAAAGATGTTGTATCCTACACTAGGAAATGGGACAAATGTCAATGCATGGGGAGACCAACAAGGTCTAATGAAATACCCATGAATCCACAAGTGGTAGTCAGTCCCTTTGACAAGTGGGGCATGGATTTTGTTGGGCCTATTGATCCTCCATCCAATGAGAAATCATACATTTTGGTGTGTACTAATTATGTAACCAAGTGGGTGGAAGTAAAAGCAATGCAACATGCCCATGACAATAAAGTTGTTGTGTTCCTATATGAGTAGATTTTTACTCAGTTTGGAGTCCCAAGGGAACTTGTTACTGATCAACGAGCTCAGTTTACATCCAACTTAATCACTACATTAATGAATGATTATAAAATCACGCATATAAAGTCTAGACCCTATCACCCTCAAGCCAATGGTCAAGTAAAGGTTACCAACAGAGAAATTGAGGCAATCCTTACAAAGAAAGTCTAATTACACAAGAAGGATTGGAGAAGTCACCTTCTTGAAGCAGTTTGGGCCTATAGAACAATAGGGAAAAAAACTATAGGGTTTACTCCTTTTGAGTTACTCTATGGAAAAACTACTATGTTTCCAATAGAGTTTGAGCATAAGACCTTGAGCACTACTCTCTAGCTTAACATTGATATTTCAAAAGCTCAAAAGGAATGCCTCCTACAGCTAAATGCATTGGATGAGTTAAGGAAAGCTGCCCTACAACATACTAAAACCATCCAATAGCAAAGGAAAAAATAGCATGACAATCATATTTGAACTAAGCAATTCTCTGCCAGTGACTGGGCGCTACTCTATGAATCTAGATACAAATAAAATCAAGGTAAACTCACCACAAGGTGGCTTGGTCCTTATGAAATAGAAAATGTGTTTGATATTGGTTCAGTTCAGTTAGCTACAATAGATCCAGTCTGATTCAATGTACTGGTTAATGGACACCGTCTTGAATTGTATCATAGGCCAGCGTCCAAAGATGAATTTATGAAGTAGTTTGTTTCGAATGCGGCCACTGATCTTCCTGTAGTGAAAGGCTTTGGCCTTTCTCCTGCAGTATCTCTTTAAAATCCATGTTGCATGCCTATAATAAAGGTTTCCTTTTCAAGGAAACCACGTTCTCCATTTTCCATCCATCACCGCCATTCATTCTCTTCTCTTCCACGTCATCCATCCCGCCGTACCGCCCTCATTCATAGTTTCTATTCCAGCTGTCATTTCATGTTGTGTTGTGGTCTTTCCCAGCACATACGAGCATTAATTATAAGGTATGTGATATATTTTATTAATCACATTGTTTATTTATTTTATTTATTCCTCAACTGCTATGTACATATCAATCATTATTGCCTATTCTTCGTTTGTCCTTTCGTACATGTGTGGACACATGTCAATTTTTTTAGTAGGGGTGGGATAATCCATTTCAAACAATTTCTTATGTCACTTTCACAACTAATAAGATATTTTTTATTTTCTTATACTTTCCAAATATGGTTGTGTGTTTTATCTTAAACAACAATCAAACTGCTTGATATGAGTAGTTACTAACAATAAGTTCATGCAATTATCTTTTGAGTTATTCTTGGAAAAGTAGAGAAAAGTGATGACAGGACAGAAAGAAGCAAAAAGAAGCAGAGCAAAAGAATTTTCTTTTGAATTTATAGAAAAGGTTTGAGTTTCAAGAATTTCAAGTAGGAATAATTTGCGAATATGGGTGGCCAATTAGTAAGACATGAGCCTATAGCTCATGATCTCTTGACACAGAATCCTCAAACAATTCAGGCATTTAGCAATTGTGGTTGGCTAAAATATTTTTTGAGGTTAGATTCATTTAATGAGGAAGGTGCAAGGGAATTTTTAAGAACTCTTTTAGAAGGTGAAGCTTCAGTGTAGGGTCTGACAGTGGCTGTAACAGAAGAACGAATTGCAGAAGTAATTGGGCTTCCAACAATAGGAGAAAATTTCTCTTCAGATGCTATCTCTGCTAGGGTATAATTTACAGTACCAACTGACGGACCCTTGGAGGTCTCTAAACAAGAATGGAAATGAGTGTTGCTGCCCTTTCGATATTTAGAATATGCTGCATTTATAATCAAGTACTTGACTTGCGAGGGATACTTCTCCTATTTACATTCCTACCATTTTAAATTATTGAGCCATATGAGGCATGGTTTAGCTGTTAATGTCCCAAACTTTTTGTTAAATATTTTGAAACAAATTTCCCATGAAACCCAGAGGGGAAGGGACAACTCTATTTCCCATCATGCCCTCATTAAACTTTTGATTGAGCATTCCCCGAGTGATGTATCACCCCATTCTTGGCAAGAATTTGTTTCCCAAAAGGGTCTACAACTGCCAGAGCCTCCTAGAGCACTCCCTACAGCACCTATCCCTGCAAAATTTATTCATGCAGCCTCCACACTAGAGCCCTCTACCCGAGTACAAACCAGGTGTGCTAGTAGAAGAGAAAAAAGAAAAATGAAGGTAGGAGAGTCATCTAGGGTAGAAAAAGCCCCAGAGTCTGACCCTCATGTTCAAAGACAATAGTGTCCCTCTTCTGTAGCACCTCCTCCTGTAGCAATTCCTCCTGTAGCAACACCCGTTGCCACTACAGTTTCACCATCATCTTCTTCGGTTGAATCTAAACCCTCTAGGAAAGTCAGAAAGAGGAAAGCAATGAGAGTACCTCCTGCAGCAGTAACATTGCCAAAAAGAGCTTCAGTAAGGAAATAACGTAAAGTCACCTCAATGTCTGCTCAACCTGAAGTTATAATAATTTTATAGGACTCTGAAGAATACAGTCATGATGATTCTCAAAATGTATCTAAGAATGTTCCACATAGCCCACCTATTGTTTCTAAGGAAATGAAAAATGAGCCAATGGAAGTTGAGGAAGCACAACATGCTAGTAGTAATGAAAGGGGAATGCTAAGTCTTGATGACTTGGCTGAGGCAACTAGGAAATTTTTTGAGGAAGTACAATCTCCTCCTGCGTAGCAATAGGAATTCATTCTACAGCAAGAGGATGAATAGCCTGAACAATTGGAAGTGTCCAATGAAACCTCATTGCCCCCTGCAACTTGTCAAGCAATGGTTTTCTATAAAAAGAAATTTTTAATTGAATTTTTTGAATACCTTAGTACCACATGGAGGCCGGTCACATTTCAAACCTTAAGTTTCCACCACTTAGCCAAGACTAAAATTCAACAAAGTCTTTGGGAGGAAGAGAAGAAGAAATTGAAAAGTGAAATTCAAAGGCAGAAATAGGAAATCCAGGAAATGAAAAATAAAATGGATGAAATGATGAAAATAATTGAAAAAATTGTGGAATGTAGACCACCACCTAGGGTCTATGCTATGTGCCTAAAGGAACAATTTCTTTGGTCTCAATTAATGAGAATTTCAAGGAATTTAGATCTTGTTATTCATACAGCCAAAGAATTTTATGATGCATACCAGGTAGCCCCTAGCTGGCTGAAGAATTCTTCATGTGAATTTTATTTGCATGGATTGATAATTCCCTCTAAAACAAAGTGGAATCTACTTCTTTATATTGGTGATATTCATTTGAGGTCATTTATGTCATGGATGGCCAATGAAACTAATTATGGCAGACAATTGGAAGCCTATAAAGAAGCTGAAAGGGATGAGCCTATACCATTGCAATTAGAAAGCACGGATCTCTACAGAATGCTAAAAACTTGGCTCACTGTTGCATATGGGTTCAACAATCAAACAAAAAGAATAAAAATATTTGATATCAGAAAGCAAGTGTATGAGGAATTCAAAGGTCAACCATATCTGTTTTGGAAGCTTTCCTCTTCTAGAATTGAAAAGAGATGGGAGAAATTGACTGTTGGGCTAAGAAAATCTGAGCCACATAGCCCCATGAATTTTAAGGTATCCCTTAGAAGGACAGAGAAGTACATACAACTTGGTCTTCAGAAGAGGTTTGATTTATGGTTGCCAATAACATTTCGACCTGTAGTTTTAATGTGGCCACTTTATCCCTATCGAGCTATAGATGTTAATAAGGATACATCAACCCTCAGATATGAAAGATGACAACATTTCAGAGGTTTCTATTATAAATTTGAGACTCCACCACAAAGCCATACTGCTCCTACAGATTTTAGGGAAACAACCAGGAAACTTAATGTTGGTGGACGATCATTAGGTTAAGTAGGGGGCAAATGATGAGCTCAGGATATGCTCATAATTTGAGTATCATGATGTATTTTTAATATCTCTACTTTTATTGCTAATGGATGTTTTAACTCTTTTATTAAAGACTTTTATCTAAAAATGGGTAGTATCCTATAGCAATACATTCATATATTCCTGCAGCCTAACATCTTGATGTGTCTTATTAATTACCTTGTTTGACCTTCCGAATGACTTGTATAATGCATATGGTTTTTGAATAATGGAATAGATTTAATATGTGATTAATGAATGTATCGTGTTATTTTCCACGAGTACTTTATTTTGCCTCTGTCACCTTGTGCATCATAGGTTGTTGAAGGGAGTATGAACGATTCAAGCGTAGCAAACTTCGGCCTTGCAGTAAAGTCCATTTGTAGCATGGTGTCGAGGAAGTTGTTCCAACGAAGACTCTCTGACCTGGTCGTTGGGAAGAAAATTAAATGATCATTAATCTGGAAAGAGAGGAATGCTAAATTCTCTTTGGATCATGTTGAATGGATATGTTTTCATTTATGAGAAGTTTGTTCCTTGGTTTTATGATACATTTATGTCCACGTCTTTCTCTATTAGATTTAGGTAGTTAGTTGCTTTTCTGGTTTAAATAAGTTTTCCTCCTGCGCGAGTGAGCAAGCATAGCATGTAAAAGTTAGTATGATGATAAGAAGAAAAATATGTAAGATTTAGTATTATGATAAGAGATAGAGTTTTGTGTTATTTTTTATATGAGCAGAATGATGTATATCATTCTGAGTTTATGAATAAAAGCTGATGAAGTTCTGAGTTCAATTCTTGCATAACTAGTTGATGCTTGCTAAGGGTGCCCACTTAGTAAGTATCTGTAGTTAGTTAGTTAGTTGTTTATTTCCTATTGATCATAAGTTAGATTTAATTCTAGAAAGTTTCAACACAAACTTAGTCTTATATTGTTCCTACAGCATTGGGAATCCATCCCTGTGTTTGTTCCTATAGCATAAGGCCAGTTCATAGTTTGTTTCTCAGTCATAGTTGTTATGATTACTACTTTGATTAAGTTTAGAAGGCTTCACATTACATTCCAGTAGCATAAGTAGAATTCCTTTCATGCATTTATTTCTAGTAAATCGTGACAAAAACTAGTTCTTAGTGCACATACAGTATTGCTCCATTTCAAGTATACATTCCCTGGTTTGACAATGTAAATGAATGACCTATGTAAAAAGATATTAGTCGCCTACTAGAATGTAATATCCATTCCATTTTATCCACTATGCTGGCCACCTCCTTCCATCCATTTCTCCCTCCACCTGTCCTTTCCTCCTCCACCATTCCTTCTTTCATTTCCTCCTTCCATTTCCCCCTCCTTCCTCTTTCCTCCACCTCCATTCTTTCCTTTCTTTATCCTCCACCTTTATCCATCCACTGTCCCCCCCCACTCCATCTCACCTCCCTTTCCGTCTATCTCTCTCCAATACCTTTCCTTTCCTTCATCCACTCCATTTATATTTCTCATACCATGTCTCATCCCTCATTATATTTCATGCTGTGTTTCATTCTGTCCATGTTCTTCCATTCCACTCCTTTCCGTTCACCTCCGTGTGTCTGGGCTCCTTTCCTAGGCTTCCAGGCTTTTCTTTCTTGTCCATTTCAATTCATTCTTCTCCTTCCTCTCTCTGTGCTTTCATCCCTCTTTCCACTATTTACTTGGTCTCTTCCTACTTCTCCTTCAGTTGGTCTGTCCTCCGTCCATCAGTCTCTGTCCATCCATGTCCGTTTCTTCCATCCATCCATCTCGTCCATACCATTGCCTCCATATGTCTCCTTCTCGTGGGTCTATAATGGCCATTAAAGCCGCCTCCTGTTGACTACTCGCTAGCATTATGTCAGCTTCAATAATTAAAGTTAGTCAATTTCCAGTCCATATATATGTGTATATATATTTATATATATATAATATATATATTAATACTTATATATATACTTATATATATATATATATCCATTAATATGTATATTTACATATATATATATATATCTAAAGTCTATAATGTAAGCACACATTCGATATATATATATATATATATATATATATATATATATATATATATATATATATACATACATTCGATATATATACATACATTTGATATATATATATATTAGTATAGACAATATAATACATAATAAACACATTATACTAAATGTGTGCATATATATATATGTGTGTGTGTGTGTGTGTGTGTATAAATATATATACCTTTATGTACACACTTGTGTAGGTATAACTATATTGATGCATCCATACGAATGTTTCCATTCGCAAATGTATGCATGTATTGATATATGTACATATACATATAGATATGTGTATATACTACACACACACACACATATATGTTTACATTCTTTTGACATAAATCCTTTCACGTTTACCATCATATTGATAAGTGTATGTGTGTGGTATATCTATACATATGCATATAAATATCATTAGATCTTGTTGACATGCATGCACATATATATAAACATACTTCCATGTACATCCCACTTGTCCATATGATAGTAATAGCATAAGAAATATCTCAAAGTCTCAGACAGATAAGCATCACCTAATACATGCAAAAGTAAAAAATACTCTCAAATTTAGACATATTGATGTAGAGTAGGGCTAATCAAACTCAAAACAACCTTAAACAAGCTACTTTGTTCATAAAAAAATGGGTTTTCCTTCACAAACCCTCATTCTTGCTTATAACCTTTCAAAAAGAAGAATTAGGCATATCTTTTGACTCAGACCTGATCTATAGAAAAACAAACCCATATATGATACCCATTTGGAAATTTTTACACATATCCAAATATAAGGTATGGTTGTTTTCTAGGGAGGGGCTCAAAATTTGATTGTCCTACTTCTAAAATGATTTTTTTTTATTGTCTACACCCAAATGCAAGCAAACTTTCATTAGTAACTTCATCACAATGGAAAACTATGAAATATCCTATAAATATTTTTTTGATACCCTCAAAACATAACTTTTCACCAATTTTTAGAAATTTTTGATGGAGGGAAGAAAATATATGGAATTTTCTTGTTTGCTAGAAACCTTAGGGCTGATTTAGACATGCTATTACAAAAAATGTTATAACTTTCTCTAAACTTGATGAAATTTAACGAAAATAAAACCAAATGAAAGATAACTCTATTATCTTTCCAACCATACCACGTTTAGGTCATAAAAAGGTTGTACAAATCTATACCACATTAATGAACAAGACTATTATAGGAAAAGTGCACAGAAAATTTGCTCCAAATTGATTCTAATTTTCATTCCCATATTTTCCAACCTTCCCAACCTTTTGATTCATGTTTAAAACATGTATTTATCCTTTCTCAAGCATTTACCAACTACCAACCACCCACAACTAACTTCTTAATCAAAGTTGTAACCTTATTACACTTTTGACAACTTTCACATTGACAATTTTTACAATTTTGACAATTTTTTGACATAATTTTTATTATGATTCCAAAACTTTCTAAAATGTTCCAGAATAACCTTATTTACATAAAGAAAAGAAAAAAAAAAAAAAGAAAAAGAAAAAAATCCAAATTTTAGCATGCAGGTGCTCCTACACCATACTCCCAAGGAAAAGAAAAACTCAAGTCCACTTAAGTGCAGGGCTTCTTTTTCTTCCTAGTCATCCAATTCTTATGCACTATTGCTTTGATTTTTTCTTAGCTTTGTCTTTGTGTCTTCCACTTATTTACTCTATGCTTTCTTCTCAACTCCTCTTCTTTCTTCCTTGCAAAGTATTCCTCTTTTGGCATCCTCTTCTAAACCTGATTTCTTTCAAGAGTCTGCTTCTCAATGAGTTGTATCTCCTTGTCTAACAAACCTACACAAACATAGTCCAATGAGAGATTAGAAATAAAATATTGAGACTTTGATGTCTATTCTTTGTCTCCTTGCATTAGAAACTCCACTTAAACACCTAAGAGATCTTCCATGTGTGCTACATTTGTATAACAATCTTTATACATTGTATGCACTTCTCCTTGTTTAGACTCTTTTCCATCTTCATTTTTATCTACTGCACCTGTAAACACATACTCACACAAAGGCTTCATTTCAAAAACTCAAGGTTTTCTTGTCTCTTCAAATTTTTTTAGCACCCTACCTTTCAGCATATCATTCAACTCATCCATTCTTGTTGTTGTCCTCTTTTTCCTTCTTCTTTGAATGATTTTCTTGATAGGCCACTTTATCCTCTTTCTTATTGGTAAATGTCAACCACTTTCTTGGTTTTCTCTCTCAAGAAACTATTGCATCTCAAGTTTCATTATCTTTTTCATTTCTTCCAAGGTGTGTCTCAACTCCATTATCTCTTGTTGCACTTTTATCTATTCTTCATTCTAATTTTTCTTCTTGATCTCACTTCTCTCTTTTATCATCACTTATTTCTTATTTGGTACCTCCTTACTCTCCAAGTATCCATGGATGAATCTTCTCAAAATTTTCATTCTCCTTTCTTAAACAAGTCTCTTTCACCTTGTTTCTTCTTGTCTTTGTGATAGCTCACCTAGGTTTCCTTGTTTCTTCACTACCTAGTCTTTTGGAATCCAGGTTCTTGCTTCAACTTGTAAAAAGACAATACATACACTCAAAAAATTATCTTTCCCAAATAATTGAGCTATGATACCAATTTAATGCAGATAAGTGGTAATCAAACTCAAAACAACCTTAAACAAGATTTTTTGTTCATCAAAAAATGGGTTTTCCTTCACAAACTCTCATTCTTGCTTGTAACATTTCAAAAAGAAAAATTGGATATATCTTTTGAGTTAGACCTGATCTATAGAAAAAGAGACCCATTTAGGATACCCATTTGGCCATTATTACACTTATCCAAAATAATGTAGGGTTTCTTTATACAAAGGGGCTTAAAATTTGATTGTCCTATTTCCAAGATGATATTTTTTGGACTATCTACACCAAAATGCAAGCAAACTTTCATTAGTAACTTCATCAAAATGGAAAACTATGAAATATCCTCTAAAAAAAATTTAGATACCCTAAAAATATAAAATTTTCACCAATTTTTAGATATTTTTTATGGAGGGAGGAAAAGATATGAAATTTTCTTGTTTGTTAGAAACCCTAGGGCAGATTCAAACTTCTTACAAAAAATGCTATAACTTTCTCTAAGCTTAATAAAATTTAACCAAACTAGAACCAAATGAAAGATAAATCAATTATATTTCCAACATACCATGTGTAGGTCATACAAATTTAGTATAGATCCATACCACATGAAATAATAAGACTCTTTACAAGAAAAATACATAGAAAGGTTGCTCCAAATTGATTCCAATTTTCATTCTCATCTTTTCCAACCTTACCAACCTTGGGATTCATATTTACAACATGTATTTATGATTTATCAAGAATTTTTAAACTACCAACCACCCACAACTAACTTCCTAATCAAATTTCTAACCTTAATGCACTTTTGACAACTTTCACATTGACAACTTTTATAATTTTGACAATTTTTTGACATCATTTGCATTATGACTGCAAAACATTCTAAAATGGTCTATAATGACTCCAAATGATAATTAATGGTTCAAAATGACCTTATTTACATCAAACAACAAAAAAGAAGATAAAAAACCAAATTTGAGCATAAGGGTGCTCCTGCATAACATATCGACTAGGGATGACTTACCTTTTACCCTCAAACTAACTCAACTCAATCTTTTTAATGTGCTATTTTTATATGCTCAAATAGTTTACTTTTACTGTTACCTGAGCAAGATCTTTTCCTGAGTAATACATCCCCTCCACCTAGAGGAATGAAACACATACTTGCAACCACTAATACATGCACATGGTAGTCAATTGTTCATAACAATATGTAGTATAAATTATCATCTCCAAAGTTAGAATAATGTTAATTCAATAACATTTCATTCACATGTATTCAATATTTTACCATGAATAACATCAAAAGAGATAGCATTCAAATAATCCAATCATAAAATGAGATAACATTCATATTGATAACAAGGTATAAGCATATTTTATACATTTCTAGAATTCACATTACATCCATATTTACCCTATTCTGTAGTAGTAATTAGTAACTATACATTTGGAGTTTAACATATTGTCCCCTTATGAATCATCATCCACGATGACCTAAGGTATTCTTAAAAACATAACAATTAATATTAATTTATTTAATATTCTCAAAAGAATCAAGAATATCAAGAAATTTTTATCGACTTTTTGCATAGTCCTCCCAAGTAGCTATGTCTTCTACATATTGGTCCTAGTCAACTTTGCATGAGAAGACCTCTCTATTACATAAGTGTAGCTTATGTGTTACTAGCACCTTGACGGGCTCAAGAGTTACTACTCTGGGGTCTCGTGCCTGTAAATCAATCCAATCAATTATATGATGATCCCCTGGTATATACTTTTTAAGGTAGGGCACATGGAAGACATTATGAATTTTGGCAAGAGCTAGTGGAAAGGAAATTTGATAAGCTACTAGATTCAATTCCTCAACAATATCAAAAGGTCCAACTTTACATGGAGCTAACTTAGAATACTTTCCAAATTTTAATGGAGCTTTTGTGAGGTTTCACCCTCAACAATACTTTGTCACCTAAGGCAAAATTATGGGGTACTCTCTTAGCGTCAGCATAGATTTTCTATAAATCATTATCTTTAGCTAACCTTTGATTAAATACTTTAACTTTTTCACCCATTTGTGCCAAAATTTCTGGCCCAATACTTACTCGGTCCTCAAGTTTATCCCAACTTATAGGAGTTCAACACTTTCATCCATATAAAGCTTCAAAAGGATCCATTTTTATCGCATAATGATAAGATTTATTGAAAGAAAATTCAAATAAGGGTAAGTAATCCTCCCACTTGTACTATCGTTCCATGCAATACATCCTAAGAAGATCTTCCAATACTTGGTTCACCCTTTTTGTTTTCCGATCCATTTCTAGATGATATGTTGAGCTTATGTTCAACTCAATTCCTAGTGCAGAAAATAAGGTTTTCCAAAACCTAGAAGTGACTTGTGCATCCCTATCTGAAATTATCTTTTTCAAGAATTCCATGCAATCTAAACACTTCTTGCACAATTTTTTGTGCTATAATTGGTGCCCCATTAGTTAAGTTACCTAGTATAAAATGCAATACCTTTGTTAGCTTATATATGGTGTCTCTTAAGATGAAAATGAGGGAAAGAGTTAGATGTTAGATCTTTTTGTTTATAATAAGGTCTTAAAGACCACTTGTTATGATTTTGGAGTCAATTTTGGTTTTTTGTAGTGCTTTGGGAGTCATTTTGAATCAATTTCATAAAGTTGCAAAAATAGTAAAAAAGTTGCCTAGCAACTTTTGCATTTTGATGTAAAAGGGAAGTTAAATAGTCAACAAGTTTAAAAGGTTGTTACAGTCAGTTGTTTTGGTTGGTTTTTGATGTTTAATGCTTATATAAACCATGTAAGGGTTGAAGCATGGCTCTGGGAGTTAATTTGAAGATTGAAATTCAATAAAAGCTCTACTTTATACATTAAAAAGGCCAACTTTACTACTACAGACCTTAGTATAGCCTTGTATGACCTGTAAGTGAAAATTTATGAGTTATAATAGATGGAGGAGTAACTAACCTATCATTTTCATTTTTTTTCATTTGTTTTCATCGATATTTGAGTAACTTATAATTTTTTTTCTAAAAATTGCCTTGAAACCCTGATTTTAAGGGTTTGATTGAAGAAAATGGATTTGTGAGCCATTCCACCTGGTATAAAATGCTCTAACTTGGTGGAATGGCCAATTTAGGAGTAGGTTTTTCTTTCTTGTGGTTTGCAAGAGTAGGGGAGGAGATTTTATGTAGAATAGGTGATTCCCTAGGGTGAAAATCTCTTGTTTTTGGGTGAAAGAGTTGCATAAAAGTAGGGTTTTATAGAAAAAGTATTTGGGAATCATTCTCATTGACAAAATGTGCATGTGAAATTCCCATATAATGTGTGCATATATTTAAAATGAATAATTTAGGTTGAGATATTGAAAAATCAATAAGTTCCTTGTTGAAGGATCCTAAGTAGGCCTTATCGTAAGCACTACAATAGTTTTTTGAGGGTTATGTTCCAAATAAACAATATTAGAATCTGAGATATGTTATGGAGGGGGGAAAAGGGTATCTAGAATAGTGATTGGATTTTGGGTTTGAGACCTGGTCTACAAGTTAAGTGGGAAAAACCCTATTTGTTGTGCTACTAGAGCAATAGTGGATTTGTGAAGGAAATCATGGTGTTTGAGAAGTTAAGACTTTAGTAAATGGTTTATTGAGTTAGTTTGTGTTTTCTCACCTCAATCTACATCAAATTGGTATCATAGCATAGGTTTGATTTGAAGAGGGGAGAGAAAGTGTGAAACAAGAAGGAAAGTGTGAAGCAAAAAGTGATCAAAATGTCTCCAAAAGGGAAAACCATTGCTGGAGAAGTGAATGAATTGAAAGAAAAACATGCTAGGTAGATGAGAGAGTTGAAAGAGAGGCTTTCTACTCTAGAAAAAAGTTAGAAGAGAGGTATGGTTGAATAGGTGATAAGAGTGACTCCAAAGAAGAAGAAGAGGAGACTAAAGAAGAAGAGGAAGAGGAATTGGATCCTGATGATCTGAGGATAGCTAAGTGTTCTGCAATTTTTGCACACATGCCCCACTAAAAGCAGGGAACCTCTTTCACTTTGGTTTTTGGTGTCTTGTCCCTTTCATTTTGAGGATTTATCTTGCTTTGCAATGTGCTTAAATGTTTATTTTGATTGCCTAAGTGATTCCCCTAAGTTATTCATTGAAAATCTTAAGTTTTGGGTCAATTTCGGGTTTTTACCCCAGTTTGGGACTTTCCACCTCATGCGGATTTTCCTAGATCCTCCTCGGACTCTGGTTGAATGCTGTCGCTCGGGAATTTTTGGTCTTTGCAGAATTACATGTGGGCCGAATTTTTCTGAAATTCGTCCTATCGTCGGGTTCCCAAATTTTCCTGCTTGTCTTGTTAGCAGCATTAATGTCATTCATACTGTTGTAAGGGATGTATTTAATTGATCTTTGAGGACTCTGGTGCAATTATGCTTTATTTTCTATGTTCGATTGAGCTTGGGAGTGCATTCTTTTGGTGATAGATTTGATTTGTGGAGTTCAATTTGTGAATTATTTGATTTGGTGGAGATTTCTTTAGCCTTTTCACCACTGCTCTTTACTGAGCGTTGATAAGTTGATATTTGCTGTGACAATCAATTTTTACTTTGTAAAATTGTATGTATATGATTTCTTT
>VDFB02330762.1:0-47099 GCA_007258455.2 Sequoia sempervirens
CTATTTTTAGAAATTTGACAAGAATTCCTAAGGTTTTGATGTCTTCTAGATGCAACACTGGGGTCCATTTTCTCCAAGAGGCTTCTTGTAATACTTTATAATAAACCCTTAAAATTTGAGAAGGGGTTTTCTAATTTGAGCTCTAATATCATGCTTTTGATTAATTAAGCAGGGAAGGGCCCTAATCCCATGGTTACAACCAAAACAACAAAAAGAAAGCAGGCAAGAAAGAACAACAACTGCTAGCACTAGAAAACAAAAACAATCTAGCACCAACAACCAAAAAGGATCGCAGGCTGAGCATCTAAGAAATGTAGCCATAGAACCATTATAAACTTAATCGAAAACATAAAACCCCTACTAATCCTACTAATGAAACAAAGACCATTAATAAGGTCGATCCAAGTCTAGCATAAACTTACCTACAACACAGATATTACATAATAGTAGTCTAGGATTAAAAAGCAATAATTCAAAACATGCAAAGTAGCCATAGAAATAAGAAAGAAACCATGCCATTATTTGGCATTGGTTATCAGGTCCCAGTGGTCACCAATTTGGGAGAAAAACTCCCTCTAGTCAGGTCCCTCATCAATAGTCTAGTCCTGAATATCTTCACTCTTACCTTACTTCTTTAGCATTTTCTTTATCTTCGTTTGGCTTGAAACAACACCCACCATAGCTCTACGCATGAGACCATTGGTAACTCTCAACAAAGTGATTATGAATTTTTACATGTCATCCATCTGCACCTGCATGTAGGTAATCCCGCTTTTAAGAAAATCAAGATTAGAATTCTCAAGAGTGTCAATAGCAATAGCAATATTCTCATTCACAGTGGCATTTGGCATGTCCATCCTATGCCCCTCCTCCTCTTTACCAGTATCTTCCTACTCTTTTAATATATCAACCCTATACACCTCCTCCTCTCTGCCAATATTTTCCTCCTCCTTGTCTGGATTCTCCTCCTCCATTCCTTCTTCTCCCATGTCATATGTAGTCTCTTCAAATTCCATATCCTTGTTGTCTTCATCCATTTGAGGCTCAAACACTTCTACCTCCATAGCTTCTTCATCATGGGCAATGGAATTTTATTTTCCTTTTTTATCCTGGGAGGCCCCTTTTTCCAAATGGGAAGATCTTCAGCCTCCACTAGAATGACCCGATTGCCCTTCCTCCACCAAATCCTTTTGACTGCCCTCTTTTTCTTCATTTATTGTTATGAGCTCACTCTATTTTTTTGAGTTATTTTTGGAAAAATTGGCCTTCAAAGGTTCTAGGAGAAGTGGCAAGTGTTTCCACTTCTTTGGGGTTGCCTTAATCAATTCAAGCTCGAGGGAATTTTTAGCAAGGGCCAACTTACCCACCAGGGTGGAAGGAGTGAGGTTTTTAGCAGTAGAGGAAGAAGCCTTAATAGGGGAAACCACCTTGTGGACAATAATTTGGGACAGGGACCTAGGGTTAGGCTCAGGAATGGGATTAACCATAGCCTAGGGTTCATCATCCTCCCCATCATTTTGATTCAGGTTATCCAATCTTCCAGGCAGGGGATTGTCATGGGGATATATTAGCTAGGGCATGTTTATATAGAGCAAGCATGAGGCCTTGGTGCAGAGGGGGGTTCACACCATTTGCAATACTTTGTTGTAGTAACGAAAGCATGTAAAATGGGAGGTTCATGTGTTCGCCATGTCAAATGTGGTTAAGCAAAGGTAAGTGATACACACAACATAAATTGAAAACAAAGAAAAGAGAGATAACAAAATAGAGTGCCACTAGGTTCTATAATGTGGACATTCAAGGAGATTGTTGGTTTAGGAGTAAGACGCTTAAGAATTTTGTACAAGGAACCTAATAAATCTTACATAATGGAGATTATTAAAATAGTTTCTTTCCTCATAATCTTTTTTAAGGAGGAATAAAATGGGAGGCTAGTTGAGGAAGTCTCTAAGGAAGATTTGAGTTTTATTGTGAATACCTTCCAAAATGACAAAGTCTTGGATTTGATGGTTGGATGGAAAAAAAATTTATCAATTTTTTTATTTGATTACTAGGTACATATTAAGGGTGATGGATGAGTTAAGGAAAATGAAGAAGATTGTAGAGGCCTTTAAATTCACTTTCATTGCTCTCCTTCCCAAGGAAACAAATACCTCTTTTCATGATTTTGATGCCATGTCAATTATGCAATTGCATATATAAGATCATAGAAAAATATTACCATAAGGGTTAAGAGGCTTCTTTTTAGATTATTTATGATGACCAATTCAAATTTTTGAATGGGAGAAAAACCCAAGATGTTATTGTGAGGATTACTTGATGCTATTCATAGTTACAATCCTAAGTATTATTCACATGTCTCCAAAACTCTTGAAAAGTGTCCTTTGATGCCTAGGGTGTAATTGGAAATTAATTTTATAATTTAGAATTTCTTAAGAATCTTGACATCAGTTGTTATATATATTCATTGAGGTGAGGTGGAGTTGGTAGTAACAGTTACAAATATTTTTTTAGCAAATTTCTTAATTTAGGCTTGATAATTGAGTCGTGGAGCATCTTGAATATTGTTGGTGGGTTGCATATGAGTTGGGTGATGATTTTGGATGCCTACTTTAGGATATGAGCCATTATGGAGGGTTACAATTCAATTTTTTTAATGTATTATTGGTATGAAGATTATTTTCTCTATCCATGGATCATTGGGAGTTACATTTATTATTCTAAAAAAGCTTCTTCAATTTGGATGTGGGATTTTTTTCATTTTACCATGGTTTGAAGGTACATTTCTTTGAGAAAACATAAGTGTTATTCCTATCTCAATTTTTTTATAGGTATATGTGTGTTGCTATAGTGTTGTTAGAGTGAAGAGAGTGTGAGTGTATGGATGTATCTCACATTTGAAGTTTAATCATACTTGTCCTCTTTCTGATGTGGATATTTTTCTTAAAATGGTTTCCCCATATAAATCTTGAGTTGATATGGTTTGTTGATTTATGCAATCAATTTAATTTTATCTTATGGTAATCTGTGTTTTAAAAACCAATTTTAGATTTATGTGCACTTGTAGACATTATTCTTGTTGTAGTTTCACCTTGTTTCTCAATATTTATAGGGGTGGCCTAGGAGAGATTCCACTAGACATGAAAAACAATAATTTTTTTATTATGAAGAAGGATTTATCTAAGGCCTATGATAGATTGAATCAACTTTATTTGAGATAATTGTCAATCCATGCTAATTATTGTTTGTAGATGGTGAATTAGGTGATGGGTTGCCTTACCTTTGCATCATTTTCCTTATTAATTTATGCATCAATATTGGTGTTTTTATTCCCACATGTGAATTGAGGGAGGGTTGTGTTCTCTCTCCATTTCTCTTCTTATTGATTATTGAGGGGCTTAGTCATGTTGTCTTAGAAATCAAAGAGTTTAAGTACTATTAGGGGAATTAAGGTATGGACAACTAATTTTCTTACACATTTTATTTTTGTAGATGATGTGTTATTGTTTTGTGATGGTTCCTAGAGGGACATCACATTTTTAAAGGATTCATTTGATATCTTTAGTGTGGCTATTAGGATGGAATAAAATTGGTAGATTTCTTTCATCTCTTTCAATTATTTTGAGGTTAAGAAGATGAATTGGTGTCTAGGGATTTTTTCCTTTCAACAAATTAACCTATAAGTGGATTTCAAGTATTTGGGGTTCTTTTTGAAGCCAAATGATTATGGAAAAAGTAACTCAAACTGGAAAAGGTGGAAATGAGAATAAATTATTGGTAGAATAGATGAATCATTCTCGATCGTATACTTTCCCTTATTGAGTTGGTTCTTGAGGCTATTCTTATCTATTGGCAAATTTGAGAAGGTTTCCAAGAGAAGCTTAATAAAAGGGTTTCATATTTCTATGGACTTGTATAAAGGAAAAGGAATGTATTTCATCAGTCAAATGATAGTCTCTTGCTATGCCAAGGATGCTAGAGGATGGGGTCTCAAAAATATCCATATATTTGGTGAGGCTTTGGATGCAAAAAAATTATGGGGCTTATCTTGAAGGAAGGATTATGGAATCAAATCATTACTCAAAAATATATTGAACCTATCAATACTAAAAAGTGTATCAAAAGTCTAGTCAAACATAACCATAATGCTTTAATTATGTGGAAATTCATTGTTCAATCATTTTTGCTTGTTGGCAACTAGTTGATTTGGAAGGTGGTAAATGACTCAAAAATCAAAGTTGGGACTAACCCATGGGTTGGATATGGTGGGATAAACTTTGGAAGATTAAAACTACATTAAAACTCATTGATCAATTAAGTCTCTTTTTGATACTGATAAAAAAGGGAATTAAAAGACCCAAACCCAACATAGCAAAACAACCATTAAGACATAAAAATCAAGTCTCACGAGATGTGAAGCCAATTAAATATGTTGGTTTGCTAAATGTAAATCTGAAATGTTAAAAGGAAAACTTACAAGGGTTAATCCAAAAACTGGAATTACAACTTCATGAATTGTGAATAACTTATACCAACTAAATGTAAATCCTTCGAATATCCAAATATTCGTCCAAATAAAACATATAGATTAGACATAATATTCAAACATATTTACAACTTTGACATAATTTTTATGATCTGAGATAGGTAGTTGCTTATAAACTATCAAAGACTTTGAGACTTTGTACTAATATTTTTTTATTTTTTGCATTGATTCAATTATTTAAAAAAAAAAAAAAAACCCATTAGCGGCTTGCACACTCGCAAAGAGCGATTTTTGGAATTAAAAATATATATAAAAAAATCGGTTTTCCGTATAGATAAAACCACGCGTGTGAGATACAACCGGTTTTCTTTAACTGTGAGTCTGAGATACAGCCGGTTTTCTTTAACTGTTAGTCTGGATAAGCCTATATAAAACGTACATTTCCTTAATTACACGAGGTTAATATAGTACCCAAAATATTTTTGGTCGGGAATTTGCTCTGCGTCTGGGAAATGGAGAAGGGAAAAATGTATTGGGATGGATATCTAATCATTAGAGATCCCAACACTAAGGAAATGCAGGTCGTGAGGCTCATCCCAATTCCGCCAAAACGTGGAAAAATTAAGAAAGAGATTTTTAATTCCTTGATGGGCGGAATGGCTGCCGCCGCTTCAAAAATCTTTTGCTTCTGCTGCTCCTTTATGGAGACCAGTTCGACGGCCCGTTACCTGGAGTTTCTTTGGAAATAAGAAATACAGGGTTCCTGAGTTTCGAACTCGGGATCTCCTTTGTTGAAACAGAGATATGCCTGCTAGAAGTTTTTATGTGTGGAATATTGTGGGTTTGGGTAATTGGGGCCTGATTACTTGTTTTACAGTTGTGTGGTAGATGTTCATGAATTAGATACTGGTTTGTAGCGTATATGCTCATAAGGCAATATATGGTTATGATTATTGTGGAGTCCATGGCGGTCCAGTTTCTGTCAACGCTTATCTGTCTGCGCTCTTCTTTTGTGGGTTAATTCTCCTTTCAGGTCCCCTGAAGATACGTTTATGTTACTTGTTTTCAAGGTTTGATGTTGTAAAGGAGCAGATTATGTGTGTAAATGGAAATTAAATCTATATTAGAGATTTCTGAATTTATTGTAAGTGGTGTGGTATCATGGCTTTTTGTGAACAAGCAGATATCTAAACCAAAATTCGTCTTTTAACAAAACAATTATGAAAATGGTATAGTTAAAAATCTGTTTCAATTTGTTAATTCCACAACAGAACAGATAACACAATTTTGGATTAAAAGTTTCATCAATCATTTGAAGCTCTTCATTTGCTATGGAAAAAGTTTGAAGAAATTCTAAAAGTTTTATTTGGCATAGAAGAACTCTCAAGTCTTCAAATCCCCTAAAAAATTAATCCATGGGCCATTTTATTCTGCTCTGTTGCTTTGCATCTGCGAGAGAAGAATTGGTAATTCTGATTTTAACAAAGAGAATAAACAGGAATCCAAATTTTAGGCAGTTAACCTCCATGATCCCATGGCCTCCATCCTCTCACAGTTAAAAGAGAAGTCGATGATAAAGTAAAGATTTGCAGAACGCCCGTGGCAGGGGAAGAGAGTGAAGCGGTGAAGAAAGGGAAGGCATACAAAAATTAAAATTTAATTGTTGAACAGAAATTGGAAGCCATCGTTGTTGGAAGCCAACTACAATGGATGGATTTATTACTATTATTTTATGAAATAGTTAGATTATGTAAATGTTTGTGTAGGAGATTCTATATGTCAACATCATTCAAATTGTAGAATCTGGTTTGAATGAAGTTTTGAGGTTTGGATCTATCATGTTCATCAATTTTTTCAATCAATTGAATTATAGTCTTTTGACAATAGACATAATAATTATTCAAATATTTCATTGATAAATAATAAAAATTATAGTTTAATTGTTAAACAGAAATTGGAAGCCAACTACAATGGAAGGATTTATTACTATTATTTTATGAAAATAGTTAGATTATGTAAATGTTTATTTGTAGGAGATTCTATTTGTCAATTTGTCATTCAAATTGTTGAATCTGGTTTGAATGCAATTTTGAGGTTTAGATCTATCATACTCACCAATTTTTTCAATCAATTGAATTACAACCCTTTGACAATAGACATAATAATTATTCAAATATTTCATTAATAAATAATTAAAAAAAATAAAAAAATTATACAATAATTTTTTAAATTTTCTAAAAGCAATTATATTTTTGATTTATTAACATAAAATTTAAAAATAAATTCAGAAGAAAGATATAATCTTTATTAATGACACAAAAAAATCATTAAGATTGACTAAACAATTATCACTAAATTGCCTATCCAAAGTAGCATGTTTTTTAAAAGTTAATCTAATAAAATCTTTCTACATATTAAAAAATATTTATAACATTTTTTTTTGAGACAGTTGAAAATTATATTAGTTTGTATTATTATAAAATATAGGAAATTTGTACTCAAGGTACATGGATGCATATTGATTGAAAGTATTTTATGGTGTTAAAAATAATAGTTTTTTACAGAGTAAAATATTTTTTCTTATTGAATAATTATATACTTAATAATTTAAAAATAATTTATAATAAAAGTGAAATCGTAAAGAAGTGGAGTTTATATTAATTTGACTAAATATAATTTAAAAATAATAATAATAAAATAAATTTTAACACTTAAAAACCTAAAAAGACATCTTATTGACTAAATATAGTCTAGCAAAAATGACTAAACAATACAAAATGAAATAGTACTAAATTGAAGATTTGACTTCCAATGAATTCAAAAGGTAAAATATTTTGAATAGATGGCTATGTTGAACAATTTATATGAACTACATATGGTTTCCCACAAGGACTTACCATCTCTTTCACTTCCATTATTCCTTTGTATTCCCATTAGGGTGTTTGAGGTGCACATTGATGCCAAATCTAGTTGTATAACTATGGTTGTTGATGTTTCTATGAATGAAGTTGTAGTGGGCATTAAGGTGCCTTCATTTGTTTCTTGGCTAATGGCTCTACTAATAGCTCTCCTTTGGTATCAACTAAGCCTATTATCACTAATGATAACCCCTTTTTATGGAAATGGGGTCAAATATTTGTGGAAACCCTCGATATTTTGTAGATGTGGTGACTTTACCTAGAATATCTACTATAGAGAGTGTTATTGGGGTGTGTCCTCATCCATTAGGGAAGCTCATGACTTTATCCTATGGGGCTATAAATCTTCTTATTATGACTTTTGAGTAGGAAATTGTTGAGGGTGAGGTGCATTTTATTAGTAAGGGCTTGATTTTCCACTTTATCCACTTTTGACCAAGCTTCCTTGAGCTCCACAAATGGCTTTCAATGTCTTGGTGACCCCTTATTTACGACAATATGGAGATCTACCCTTGTGCTTGGGTTTTCTTCATTATGATTTTTTTATTCTATCAATGACAAGGCTGCTGTGCTTAATAGGAAAATTTGGATCTAGGGACAACACTCTCTTATACTCGAACTTTAGGTAACTTCCTTCAACCCTACTATAAAATTGTTTAATATCATGCATGTTTGGGTTATATGCCTCACCTCTTACTTCAATTTTGATGAGTGATTCATGTTATGAATCTATAAGGAATGCACTAGCTCAGTCTTTGATGGTTGATTCCACCACTTTAGTCTTCTCCCACATGACTTTTGCTCACATCTTGGTGGACATGAGCATTTCTAAGGATATTCTAGTATATATTCTTTTGTAGGTGAAGGATAAGTCGTGAGTTTATCTTTTAGATTAGGAAGGTCTTGCCTTTGAACTATTGTTGATGCTTTGAAACTAACCCCTTGACTTCAAATTGTCACCACACCAAACACAAGACTATTGGTGCAACTTTTTGGTGGTGGGATGTTCTTCCCATTATTTCACTATTGATGGCCTTCTTTTTTATTCTCAACCTATCGTGAGTCTCGATCAGCCTATATAAAACATAGATTTCCTTAAGTACAGGAGGTTAATATAGTACCCAAAATATTTTCGGCCGGGAAGTTGCTCTGAGTCTGCGAAATGGAGAAGGAAAATTTGTATTGGGATGGATATCTAATCATTAGAGATCCCAACACTAGGGAAATGCAGGTCGTGAGGCTCATCCCAATTCCGCCTAAACGTGGGAAAATTAAGGAGGAGATTTTTAAATCCTTAATGGGCGGAATGGCTGCCGCCGTTTCAAAAATCTTTTGCTCCTGCTGCTCCTTTATGAAGACCAGTTCGATGGCCCGTTACCTGAAGTTTCTTTGGAAATAAGAAATACAGGCTTTCCGAGTTTCGAACTCGGGATCTCCTGGCTGGAACAGAGACATGCCCTGCTAGAAGCTTTTATGTGTGGGATATTGTGGGTTTGGGTCATTGGGGCCTGATTACTTGTTTTACAGTTGTGTGGTGGATGTTTATGAATTAGATATTAGTGTGGAGCGTATATGCTCATAAGGCAATTTATGGTTATGATTATTGTGGAGTCCATGGTGGTCAAGTTTCTGTTAGCGATTATCTGTCTGAGCTCCTCTTTTGTGGGTTAATTCCCCTTTCTGGTCCCCTGAAGATACGTTTATGTTACTTGTTTTCAATGTTTGATGTTGTAAAGGAGCAGATTATGTCAAATCTATATCAGAGACTTTTGAACTTATTATAAGTGGTGTGGTGTTTTATATGGATATGAGTCTCTGTCTCTTTCTGAGCAAACAGATAATAGATGCGTATATATCTAAGTCAAAAATCTTCTTTTGAATCGTGGATATGATATTGTTAAAAAAATTTCATTTTCTTACATCAAATTTTCATTTTCATTTTCAGTAGCAGCAGAACCGCTAACACGATTTTGGGTTAATTTTTTTTTTTGAAGCTCTTCATTTCCTATGCAAAAAGTTTGAAGAAATTCTAAATGTTTTATTTGGAATAGAAGAACTGAAAAAAGTCTATAAATCCCCTAAAAAATTAATCCATGGGCCAGTTTATTCTGTTGTGTTGCTTTGCATCTGAAAGAGAAGAATTGGTATTCTGATTTTAACAAAGAGAATAAAGAGGAATCCAAATTTTAGACAGTTAACTTCCGTGATCCCATGGCCTCCATCCTCCCACAGTTGAAAGATAAGTCATGATAAATAAAGAGCTGCAGAACGTCCGTCGCAGGGGAAGAGAGAGAAGAGGTGAAGAAAAGGGAAGGCATACAAAAATTATAGTTTAATTATTGAATAGAATTTGGAAGCCATCGTTGTTGTTGGAAGCCAACTACAACGGATTATTATTATTTTATGAAAATAGTTAGATTATGTAGATCTTTATTTGCAGGGTATTTTATTTGTCAAAGTTATTCAAAGGTCAAATCTGATCTGAATGTGTCTTTAGATGTTGGAATCTTGATGGATAACATGTTTATCACATGCCATCATCCTTATGAATTTTGCTCAATCAATTGAACTACACCTTTCAACAATAGACATAATTATGATTGAAATATTTCAATAAAAAAAATAAAAATTTACAAGTAATTTTTTATAAATTTATTCTCTCTCTATATATGACATAAAATTTAAAGATAAATTCATAAGAAACATAAGCACAATCGTCTATATTCATCACTAAATTGCCTATTCTAAATAGGAGTAGCTCTATTTTTAAAAGGTTCAATCTTATAAAATCCTTTTAACTATTAATAAATATATATAACATAAATTTTTATTTATGAAACATTTTTAAATAATATAAGTATTTATATTAATGAAAAATGTAGGGAATTTGTGGTCAAGGTACATGAATGCATATTATCAATAAAACTATAAAATGAAATAATTTTTGTTATTGAATAATTATTATATATTTAATAATTTTAACTAAAGGAGGGGTAAGTTTTTACCCCTCTTTTAGTTTAAAAACAATTTATAGTAAAAGAAAAACAATACATAGAAGTAGAGTTTATATTAATTTGACTAGATATAGTCTAACCAAAATAATTAAATAATAAAAATTGAAATAGTATTAAATTGAAGATTTGACTTCCAACGAATTCAAAGGGTAAAGTATTTTGAGTAGATGACTATGTTGAACAACTTATATTCCCTACCTATGGTTTCCCACAAGGACTTACCACCTCTTTCCCTTCCATTATTCCTTGGCATTCCCATTGGGATGTTTGAGGTGCATGTTAATGCCAAACCTAGTTGCATATCTATGTTTGATGATGCTTTTATGAATGGGGTTGTAGTGGGTGTTAAGGTGCCTTCCCTTTCCCAGTGATCTCTGCAAGCTGAGAAAACCTATTACAAGGAGAAGCGAGGAGAAGCAACAAGAACATAGTAAAATTGCTCAAAAAGATGGAGCTTTGTATTCAACAATCTGTAAAAGAGAATTAATTACAAAAGAAGAGTTTTCAACCACATATAGGTTAAAAAAACCCTAAAAGGAAAACACATTTAATAATTAATATAATTATTAAATGTCTTTATTATGCAAACTAAGGTGAAATGTTAAGAAGGAGATAAAGGTAATTTAATTAACATGATTAAATTTATACCTTTACTCTAACACCCCCCCTTAAGATGAGCAAAAGTGCAGCTAAAAACATATGCAAGAAAGCAAAGGTAACTACAATGCAAGAAAGTAAACTTGGGTCCTGGCAACAAGGCCAGATAAGGTACCCAATTACAACCAAATCTCTGTAAAGTGGAGAAATAGAGAAAACCTCATGGGAAAAACTCTACTCCAAAAAGAGAAAAAAGCATGCTAAAAAACATGAAAGAAGGAAGGAAGGCCTCACTGAGACCCCCCAAGGACAACTTCCTTCACCCCAAGCATGGAGCGCAACTGAAGATAGCGCGGCGATGCCAAAGGTTTAGTGAAGATGTCTGCAACCTGCTCCTCTGTAGGAATGTACTCCAAGATGAGAGAACCATCCTGAATCAACTGCCTGATGAAGTGCATGTGGATTTCAATGTGCTTAGTCCGTTGATGCTCCACTGGGTTGCGAGAAATATGAATGGCACTCTGATTGTCACACCAAAGCATAGTGGGACTATCAGGAGGAAACCCAAACTCTACCATCAACTGTCGAAGCCATAAAACCTCCTGACTAGCTAACACTGCTCCTCGATACTCAGCCTCTGTAGATGATAATGCAATAGCTGACTGCTTCTTGCAAGACCATGTAATGGGACCAGAACCAAGGCAAAAAACAAAGCCAGAAGTAGACTTCCGATCATCGACATCACCAGCCCAATCTGAGTCAGTAAAGCCAACAATGTGAGGGGATCCTGATGTGTAGTGAATGCCATAATGAGTGGTGCCCCGAATGTACCTCAAAATACGTTTGGCTGCTTGCCAATGACTCTCATGTGGATCATGTGAGAATCGAGAGACAAGGCCAACCGCAAAGGAAAGATCAGGACGAGAGTGTGTCAGGTACAACAAACTTGCCAACCAACTGTCTATACAGAGTAGTATCCACGGAAGAAGTAGTACAAGTGGAAGACAAGACAACACCTGACTGAAAAGGTGTGGGGGCAGGCTTGCAATCAAGCATGCCAAAGCGCTGGAGCATATTAAGAGCATACTTCTGCTGAAATAAGGAAATCCCATCCGAAGACTGAATAACCTGCAGGCCCAAGTAATAGTGCAAAAGTCCAAGATCTGTCATCTCAAACCGCTCCATCAAAGCTCGCTGAACATCCTGAATCATGGAAGATGAGCTACCTGTAATGATGAGATCATCGACATATAGCACAAGAATCAAAAGATCACCCTCTTGATGCCAAATGTACACTGTGTGATCGGAATGGCAACGTGTGAAGTGAGTGGAAAGCAAAAAAGAGTCCATCTTCTCATACCAAGCCCGAGGGGCTTGTTTGAGACCATACAATGAACGCCGAAGTCTGCAAACCAAAGAAGTGTCCTGCACAAAACCCTGAGGCTGCTCCATATAGATCTCCTCATGTAGGTCACCATGCAAGAAGGCACTCTTCACATCCATCTGAAACACTGACCATCCCTGTGAAGCTGCAAGTGAAAGTACAAAGCGAATAGAATTCATCTTAGCAACAGGGGCAAAGGTCTCGGAGTAATCAATACCCTCCACCTGAGAAAAACCCTTCGCAACAAGACGAGCCTTATACTTATCAATAGAACCATCTGCAGCATACTTGGTACGGTACAACCACTTGCACCGAACCAACTTTCTTCCCTTAGGAAGAGGACAAAGATCCCAAGTATGATTCTTCATCAAAGAAGAATACTCCTCATCCATAGCCGTATCCCACTCAAGGTGACCTGTCGCCTCTGAAAACTTTTGAGGATCATCCAAAATGGCATGACTCAAAAGACTAGAACCAGATGTCTAAGCACGAGTACGACGAGTATCTGAAGGATCACCTGCCAAAGAACCAGCTGCATCAACAGTGACACGGGCCCACCTAGGCAAAGACAGAGCACCTAGTGGTGGTGGAGATGGTGGATCATCATCTACATCATCCTTAAGAGATAAGTAATCCTCAAGTGATGAAGAGGGAGGAGTAGGCAATGAGGGAGAAGCTGGTGATGGAGAATCCATCTGAGAATAGCGCCCATCAAACTAGACATCTCACCAAAATAAGACCTCTCTGGAATCAGGATCAAACAACCTGTACCCTTAACATCCTCACAGTAGCCAACAAATATGAGTGGTTAGCTCTTCCTCTCCATGGCTTTCCTCTGAGCATCAGGAATAAATGCCCAAGCCTCACTACCAAAAACTCAGAATGTAGAAACATCAGGCTTGACATGGGTCCAAGCCTCCTCAGGAGTCATATGTCGCAATGCCTTATGAGGCATCTGATTCTAAATATAATTGGCACAATTGATTGCCTCAGCCCAGAAGGAAGAACTCATAGCTAGAGACTGTATCATACAATTTGCCATCTCCCGTAAGGTTCTGTTCTTTCTCTCAGCGACACCATTCTGCTGAGGGGTGTAAGGGACCGTAAACTGATGTTGTAAACCATGCTCAGTGCAAAAATCTGTAAAAGCCTGATTAACATATTCCCCCCCATTATCTGTGCATATCCTCCTGATAGAAAGTCCAGATTGCTTCTCCACAAATGTCTTAAAAATCCTAAATGAGTCAAAGACATCAGACTTGTACTTAAGAAAGTACACCCATGTATATCTGGAGAAGTCATCAATAAAGGTGATCACATAGCAGGCCCCTGAAAATGAAGGAGTCGGAAAGGACATAAGATCACTATGTACCAACTCTAGGGGTGCCCTAGCATGAGTGGCTTGACCCTTAGGAAAAGGATCACGATGATGTTTGCCAAGAACACAACCTTGACATACACCATCAGTACAAGAAATCTGTGGGATCCCAATCACAAGTGCCTGAGTACTCATCTGTGTAAATATCTATAATTGACATGGCCAAAACGCTCATGCCAAAGCCTGCTCACTGAATTTGTATGTGCGATAAGAGAAGAACCAACAGTGTCTAAACTCTCAAAGCCATCAAATTTGTATAGGCTTGATGTAGAATCCACACTCCTAATAGCCACAACCAAGTCAGGATCGTGAAGGTCTCGAATAACCACATCATGTGGTGAGAACTCAACTATCTTACCAGAGCCAGAGTGGCAAATCTGATAAACAAATAGAAGGTTTGTCAAAATTTTAGGAACAAGAAACACATCCTAAAGACAACCACCATCCAATGAAACAGTACCTGAACCCTGAACTGAAAGTTGTGCGGAGTCACCAACTGCAATATGTGAAGTAGCACTATGAGCAAGTGCAGTGACTAAATCCTGTGAGTGTGAGACATGGTGTGAAGCACCAGAGTCAATAATCCATGTGGATCCTAAAGATGAGGCTCGTGCAGAAAGAGCATGACCTTTCCCCGTGGATGGAGGAGTCTGAGGTGAGGAAATATGATGCTGCTACATGGCTTCCTCCAAAGCCTCTAATCGTTTCCAACACCTGGAAACTGGATGTCCTTCCTTGCCACAGAAACTACAAGGATCACCTGGATTCTTCTTAGTCTTGGAGGAAGACTCACCAGACTTAGAAGATTTACCCTGTTTTGGATTGGATTGTGGTTTTGAATTTGTTTTAGGTGGTGGCTTGGAGGAACTCTCACTGCCAACTGAATCTATCTTCGGCTTCTGTTTCTGCTTCTGTTTCCCTTGGGATGGCTGAGCAACCAATGCTTTATTCTTTGATCCAGGAAGAGTATCCAACTGTGTGAGCTTGGCTTGCTCTCGTGTCAATCGATCACAGAATACCTCAAGAGAAGGCATGGTAAAATGTGGACCCAAAGCATCCACGGTGGAATAGAAGTAGAAGAGAAAATCTGGAAGGATCCTCGAAGCTTAGATAGAATCAGGTAAATACACTCAGTATCTGTTTTGTTTTTACCACAACCCTGTAACAAAGATCTGAGAGATTTGAATTTCATCAGGAAATCCTCAATAGAAGGAAAGGAATCAGGTACCAAAGTGGTCAATTCTGCCTCAATCTGAAGTGCTCGAAACTGATTAATGGTGCCAAAAAGTGTTTCAAACTTCAACCACATAGCTCGAGGAGTTGCACAACCCTCAAGATGAAAGAGAAGACTATCTGAAACATGCAAGGATAACAACCCCATGGCCTCATCCATTCTTTTCCTGTGCTGAAAGATCTCAAATTGACGTTGCAACTGAGGTTGAACATCATCCAAACATGACCATAAACCTTTGGACATGAGAAGTCTTGTCATCTGTGCCTTCCAGGTATGATAAGTGTGTGGGGAAAGACGCTCAACCGAAGAAGAGTCTACCATTAAACCCTGCACCTGTGCCTGCTTGTTTTTTATTATTATTATTATGTGATCTTTCAGAATAGATAGAAGATGCAGAAGGGTTTTATTGTTTTGAGAGTTTTGGTGTTTTGGTTTTCTGATGGAAAATACAGAAAGCAAGAAAAAACACCCCCCCATAATACGAGAACCCAAACCCCAATACAATTTTAAAGTTGAAAAGCTTGAAAAAGAAAAAAATGCTTCATACAAAATTCTGTGTACTTGGTAAATTTTTGATGAAAAAAAGTTACTGTTCTGGAAAGAGTGTGAGAAGAGCTTTCCGACGCCTACCCGTTTTCGAAAAACGGAGTCTATATGCAAAAGTTATGGCTCTGGGAGTGCGAAAAGCTTCATCTGACTTTGACTGCAAAAAACGGCAACCAAACTGGAAAATTTTGAAAAAAATCCTTCACCTTCAGATCAGGCTTAGAGCCAAATTTCCAATGCCTCTTTTCATTTGAAAATCTGAGCTAAAACGAGCAAGATACGCCCGATTTCGTGAAGGTAGCTGCAAAAAGGTTTTTAAAAAAATACATAGCCCTCAAGGGCTAAGGTCTTTGGCTCCTGGGCGTGGGCATCGGTCGCATGAAAGGCCCTTAGGGGCTGGAATCCAGCAGTGGGTGCTAGTGGTTTGCCACTGGCGGTGACCGCTGGTGGTTACCGCTAGCGGTAACCGCTGGTGCCGGCTACTCGGCGGTGCCATGACCGACAGTTGCCGCCGGTGGTGGTGGCTGAGCGGTGGCCGCCGGGCGGCGTACCGGTGGCGCTACCAATTAAAACGGGCGGCGCTAAAAATTAAACCAATTTTTTTTTTTTTTTGATTTTTCGCGATTTTCACCTCATAAATCGTGCCCTGAGGCTGTACGGCCTTGGGGCCTAAAAAAATTTGTCTCCTGGTGCGACTGTGCTCAAATAGGGCATGCCATATATGAAAATATGGGTTTTTGGGCATTCTGAATCCAATTGATGAGGTTTGTTTGAACCCAAAATGCACCCAACAAAAGTAGTACGCCAGATCCAAACAAAAAACCTTTGAAACCCCAGATCTGCTTCCAATGCAAAATTCTCAAAGCAAGAATAGGTAGTTGTAGATCTAAAGCTCTGATACCATGTAGGAGTTGAGAAACTTCAACGCCATAGGAGCCCAGTGATCTCTACAAGCTGAGAAAACCTATTACAAGGAGAAGCAAGGAGAAGCAACAAGAACACAGTAAAATTGCTCAAAAAGATGGAGCTCTGTATTCAACAATCTGTAAAAGAGAATTAATTACAAAAGAAGATTTTTCAACCACATATAGGTTAAAAAAAATCCTAAAAGGAAAACACATTTAATAATTAATATAATTATTAAATGTCTTTATTATGCAAACTAAGGTGAAATGTTAAGAAGGAGATAAAGGTAATTTAATTAACATGATTAAATTTAAACCTTTACTCTAACAGTTTTTGCTAGTAGGTTTGTTCATGGCTTATGACTCTACTAGGGTAGAGGAGCCCATACTGGAGCACCCTAACTTTGCATTTCTCAATTTCCTACCTAAAAATTTTAAATCAGTCTCAATTTTGTACAACAGTTTATTTGGCAACTCACTTGCTTAAAAAAATCAATTTTAGGGTCACATCATCAAATATGATGCCACATCAACATGCTTTTTGTTGAGGTATCCAAAAAGGCTAAAAAAAAGTGAGACTGACAGTGGTGCACTAAGTCATGTTTTATTGGTGCACAGTTTTGGCATCACATGATTTGTTAGTTTATGTACTTTATGGATAAAATGTGTTTTGCAATTAGATATTAAGGTGCTCCATTGTGGAACCCACTAAGGACTACTTCTACCCCCACTATTGGAGCCCACCCCACTATGGGCCCCTCTCCCCTAATAGCTCTTCTTTGGTGTTAGCTAAGCCTATTGTAACTAATGATCCCCCTTTTATGGAAATGGGGTAAAAGATTTGTGGGAACCCTTGATCTTTTGTATGGTGACTCTACCTAGAATTTCTACTATAGAGTATTATAGAGGTGTGTCCTTGCCTATTAAGGAAGCTCATTCCTTTATCCAATGGGCTATAGATCCTCCTATCACAACTTTTGAGTAGGAAGTGGTTGAGGGTGAGGTGCAATTCACTAGTAAGGGCTTGATTTTTCACTTTAACCACTTTTGGCCAAGCTTCCTTGAGCTCCATAAATGGCTTTCAATGTCTTGGTGTCCCCTTATTGATGGCAATATGGAGATCTACCCTTGTGCTTGGGTTTTCTTCATTGTGGCTTTTTATTCTATCAATGACAAGGATGTTTGTGCTCAATAGGAAAATTTGGATGTGGGGACAACACTCTTATACTCACACTTTGGGTGATTTCCTTCAACCCTACTTAGAATTGTATAATATCATGCATGTTTGGATTAGGATGCCTAACCTCTTACTTCAATTTTCATGAGAGATTCATGTTATGAATTTAAAAGGAATATGCTAGCTCAAATTTTGATTGTTCATTCTACCACTTTAGTCTTCTCCTACATGACTAGTCACTCACATCTTGGTGGATATATTCCAATAGATATTGTTTTTTAGGTGAAGAATAAGTCATGGGTTTATCTTTTAGATTACGAAGGTCTTCCTTTTAACTATTGTTGGTGCTTTGAAACTAGCCCCTTATATTCAAATTGTCACCACACCAAACACAAGGCTATTGGTGCAACTTCTTGGTGTTGTGATGTTCTTCCCCATTATTTCACTATTGGTGGCCCTCTTTTTGATTCTCAACCTATTGTGATGTTACCTCACCATTTGAATGATCTTTCTAAACTAGTAGTGCATGCTCTTTTAATGCCACTTCTAAATGCTTTGGAAGCTATAATTGATAATTCAAAACTAGTTGTGCATGCTACTAATATGCAATGCTCTAGTGTCCTATTATTGTCATTGTACAAAACCTCCCTTCTAAAGAGGCAAACTCATTTCTTGCTAGCTTGCTTGGATCCTTCTACTCTAATGTTGGTTGTAGATTGTCTTCATATAGCTTACAATCTTGTTGAGGAGTATGACAATGCTTTATGGATCATTGCGCATATGAGGAAGAAAGACCCTCCAAAATTTGCTTCCAACCCACACAATGTGTCTCTTTGCTCTAAAAATAAGGTAGCGAATAGAGCTAGATCTAGATTAGGCAATGTCTAATTTAATCCTCTTTGGTCTTTGGTGTTGTTTATTTGCTACATTATTACAATTTTGTCTCATGTTGTCTTATTGTTTAACTATTTAAAGTTGAATCTCTTGACTAATTGAATCATAATTGTACAAAAATTTGAATTCTTTAAAACTCCACCTTTAATTCATAACTCTCATAAAAAATATTTATAAACAGTCAAACAAATTTAAAAATTACAATCCCTTTTTAAAATATAATTATTATTTATTATTTAAAATTTTAAATAACCATAAGTTTTTATATTGTACAATAGAAAAAATAATAGTCCACATAAGAACCACATAGAGAGAATAATCAACAATAACAATACAAAAAACAACCCTAAGAACACGTAAACAACCACCGTGGTGGTGCCCACCTTAGCCGTCCAGCGTGCAATACATCCTTCACAAGAATTCTTTGTCTTCCACCACAGATGTTACTTTCATGAAAAACAGATTTCTATCATTCACCTATTTATAAGTAAAGACAAAAAGTCCTCAATATACTGTTTTACATTTTAAAAAGGCAGTTGGATGCATATTTGACCGTAAACATTAATTAATTGAAATTTAAAATCCAATATATTTAAAAAATTTAATTTCTTCGATAATACGGAAATAGACCAACAAGTTGATAATTACACACTCACCAGGAACAAAGGGGCAAACCAAAAACTATATGATTTTGTCTAGTTGTAAGAAAGTCTGGTCAAATCTTTCCCACGTCAATGAAAACTTGGAAACTGAGGTCCATGTCAGCGTGAAATAAGTTAGATCGATAGATGATTGCCATGTTGCATGGCAGGTTAGGTATGCAGAAGACAAAATGTGATTTGACTTGTTTTTTTCAAGTTAAACATATGGGTGATTGTGGACAACTAATATTTTTTATTTAAGTTAATTTATAACACTTTTTAAGTATATTTTTTATTATTAAAATTGTGTCATATCATTTTTTATTTCAATATTTTAAGAGTAATAAAATGTTATTTTTGTGTTTCATCTAAAAAGTTTAGGAAAGTATTTTATCGCTTTAAAAAGGAAAGAAAGTAGAGATATTGTATTATTATACTAGTTTATAAGTTGTTTTAGAATTAATAGATTATCTTTAAGAGTTTCAATATGAGATAAAGTTGTTTTGACTATGTTGTATTATATGTTTATTGTCATTTTCTTTACAACTAAAATCAATAAAGATGCTATTTTGTTCTTTATCATAATTTATTAGTATTTAATTATGTAATTTTTTAATTTAATTTAATTTTTTTGATGTCATATAGTTTATATTTTTGAATCATTTTTTAATAAAAGTAAGCAAGTTAAAAGTGTTCATTACTTTAAATTTTAATAATAAGATTAAGAGAAATATGTGACAATTTTTCAAATTTTAATTACATGTTTCAAGTTAACTTAACACTCATTACATTAGTGGGCTATCTTGTGTGTCTCTGTTGGGTCTTTGTTGTCTATGTGATTGTTTGTTCTTTTTGGTTTGGACTCTATAATGTACTATTGATCTTGGTTTCCTTTTGGCCCTTCGGGCTTGTTGTGTAATGGGTACTGCACCCAATAAATGCAACTTATATAATAAAAAACATTCATTAAGGTGCTATTTGTGAAGGTTGAAGGGCCAATATCAGAGCAACAACTATAAATGTAAAATTTGAGAACTTCCACAAGAGAATGCATACAACACTTGGGGTGAACCCACAATAATGGGTTACAATTATTTAAGCGAAGAGAAATTAGAAATGCACACAAAAAATTCAATTAGGTGGTTCGAACGAAGGGGGGCCTTCTAATGAAGGGGGTTCATTAGAAGCCCCCCCCCCTTCTAATGAAGGGGGGCTTCGAATGAACCCCCTCCCGCTTCATGAGAATTCTTTAAAATTTTAAAATCGAAAGAAAGAAAGACTTCGTTCGAACCACTCCTTCGCTCGAAGACCTAATTTTCTCCTCCAATTTTAGAGAGCACCCTTATTTCTCCCTCTAAAAGTTTAGAGACAGGTTCATTTTGGTCTTTTCGTAGGCAGGTCGTTTTCACAGGAATTCTTTTTAGCGAGTGAGGTTGCTTTCACAAGATTTCCAACAAACAGTGCAGGTCATTTCTGGCGCTTTCACTATCTGGGCATTTACACAATGGACATGCATGGAGGTAAGACTCGCTGTGAGATTGTGAAATAGAACAAAATTTCGGTGCTTTTACACAATATACATGTGGTGATTCGTGTGTGTGATAGACAATTTGTGGCGCTTTCATTTCTAGCTACAGTTTATCAATGAGTTTTCACATTTAGATTAGTCTTTGCTGAAAGTTACTTGTATAGTTTGTATTTTATTTTTGTAGAGTTGTAGACCACTTAATCTGGGAAAAATAGAAAACCTTCCTTGGAGTAAGCCGTTCCTCAGCAGTTGATGCCTATTCCTCATTGTTGATGGCTATTCCTTAGGTGTTGTTGTAAGCCATTCCTTTATGTGCTTGTTACACATAATTTCTTGTTGATGATAGATTGGACAAAACCCAGCTTGCTGGTGTTTCTCTTACTAGGGCTCGTGATTACAACTATGTCTATCCATTCATGTGTTGAAATGTTTGTCTTTGATCTTAATTAATTGTCACTATTCCAAGCTCTATTTCCCAATGACTCTCAATGTACATAGAACTCGTTATAAGTAGCTCTAAGCTATGTATTTGACTCAAATGTCTCCATGCGGTGTCTAGCAGTCTAATTTGGCCTATATGATGCTCACATTATACCCTCAAGATATAGGGATGAGACCATCTCTACTATGACTCAGCTGATAAGGTGAAGAAACTCTCACGTCCATGGTGCAAAACCAAGAAAAAAGAGAAATCAATATCACATCAAAAAAACAAATAAAAAATGAACTTTATCTATATCTATTATATTCCAAATAAATGATATAAAACATAAACATAAAATCACTTAGGTCTTTGGCCTACCAATTTTTTCTCATAGTCCATTTGCAATGCTAGGACTAGTGTGTGCTATAAGTGTGGGTCCTATAGGAGTACATGTATTGCTAGACTCACCTCACTCCATCTATCTAGGAGGTACAACTATTGGAGAGCATACTCTCTATTATACCCTTGGCCTGTCCTCCTCCATTTTATACTCCACATCCAAACCTTAAGCATCAAGATCCCCTTTAGGGGCATCCTTGAAAGGAATGATTGTTGGATAAAAACTTCACTAGTCGGTGTACCCCTATAAAACATTGACATCATCCACATCCAAAAATAGATGATCGTTCTCTCCTTTACTACTTAAGTCACTCAAAATGACCTTAGTGATTGTTGGATGAGAGAGGTGTCTAGCTCTAATGGTAATGTGATGTGAATGCACATAAGTGGTATTATCGATGGCACTTTCCATACTAGTCCAAACTACCTCATCAATCACATGTACTTAAATTACATGATGATATAGTCATAGTGACCAATAAGTAGGTGATCTTGTTGGATACAAGCCATCTATCTACCAAAATCATCCCATGCTCTCATTCCTCTATATGGCTACTATATAATCTCTATGTTGTACAAGTGATCAAAAGATTATCTCCAAAATAGTAAATCTTAGAAACTCTAATATCAAATTAGTGGGTATTATTGTGGTCATGGTGCATCCGAATAAATTTTCCTTGGGTAATTGATATATCTTATACACATGATGTTCTTGAATTCTCATACCTAAAGTAATGTGGAGTTCATGAGTATTTTCCCCTCATGATGCGCAAATCTGCCAAGGTCTTAGTAAAGGTGAGCAAGCATACTCTGCTCCAATACAAAAATAGTATTTCACTCCTCCATGGCCTTGATTATGTGCATGAGGCCCACATGCAAATGCATGCCTTGACCATCAATAGTCATTATCATGGATACTATAGTGATCAATATCCTCCTAGTTAGGGGAATAGGTATTGACCCTTGCTCAAGTCACCACATAAGAAATGATCAATATTGTAACTCATGATGAATCATGCAAGTGTATATCACTATCCCTCCTATATAGTGACTAATTGTCTCTCATCCTCAATAGTAATGCAATAACCATGGACTAGGAATCTAAGAATGTGTTATACATCCACATGAATAATAGTCATCTCCCCTATTAGGAGATGAAAGGTGGATGTATCCAAATTCCATTGATCCATCAATCCCAAGAGCATCATGTGGTGCAATCACATCTCTAAGAGTATGAATACCAAATAAAGGACTAATCATCTATAAAAAACCTACTCCTTCCTTGATAGAGTCTCCAATCAACTCATGAGTAGTGTAAAAACAAATCCTCTACCATTCTCTCGCATAGTTGGAAGTGGCTAAAAGTAATCAAAATAATTATATATCATTCTACTGCTAACACCCTAGCATTCTAAAATGTCCAAAAACTTAGAATAAAGTATGTTTTCCTAAAGGCTAGTATGCCCTTGAACACTAGCACCCTTTGTGGATGATCGTGCATCCCTTAGAAGTTAGCAAACAAGGAGGATGTCTACATGAATATCAGACTCATGTTCAACATCTGAATGCTAGTGTGCTCATCAGATTCCAATATGCATCATAGGGTTTACAAGGGCCAAAATATTAAAAATTTCAAAAATCAATAGAAAATTTACCTACCTCTTATTTCACCATACTGTTCTCGGCTCCCTCTTGGAGCTCACCTAGTCTTGGTCATGAAAAATCTTGTCAGTGAGGAATTTTAACTGCAAGATCACTCTAAACTCTATGAAAACATGAGACACATATTCACCTTCTCTCTTCTCAAAATTTATTTTAGATCTTATTTTTCATAACATTTTTCCTTGCATGATAGTTTCTTCTGATTTAAAAAATTAACGCATTTCAATTTTGAAAGATATTTTTGAATGCTAACAATAAACCTTGTAGTATTTAATATTGAATACTATGGAGCTTCACTGAACTCAAATCTAGATGTTGAACATAGGTTTTCATTGATGTCAAAGGTGTGATTTCTAAGGGGTAATGCTATATGAACAGTCAATTTTATAGTACTTGAATTATCATTATTGATTGGTGGAAAAATGGATACATTGAGATATCACTCTTTCTCCACTAATCATTCAAAGATGTCATATGAATCCCAATTGGATTGACTAACAACCTCACAATGTGAGTCAATTCACAATGAGGAGGACCTAGTAGGGGGTTCTTTCAACTCTTAGGGAGATTGTTGTATTCAATTGTAGTTACCATTTTGTGTATGGATTAGTCTCTTAAACTTGATAGTTAAGGAGAATGATAGGGTTAACAAGTCATATTTACCTTAGTTTTGTTTTATTGAATGAAGGATTCATTATCATTCTGGCAGAGTTATTTATTAGTATTGTTAAAGAGATATATATTCTAATTTTTTGGAATCAGTGATTTCAAAATGAGAAAAATCTATATTTCAAAATTCATGATGTACACTCTTGTTTACTTTCACAGTCTCACTCTCTATGCAATTAAATCTTAAGATGGTTTTAAATGTAAAAATCATCAGTTATTTGTCTTCCTTTTTTTGAATTTTACTGCATTTTTGGGTTCCTGATATTTTCTAGGTTTTTCTCTAATAATATCTCGGGAATTGAAAATATCCTTATCTTTTGGTATGCAGAGAAATTCCTGAGAAAGTTTGTATCTATGTGAGTCTAAACATCACAATTCTAAATTAGTAGTTTTTGCTAATTATTATTTATTGGTAATAATTGATAGTTGATTCAATTCCTTTTATGTTCTCTTTCCCTAGGTGACCCTTCTTTGGCATATTGGTTCTATTTGAAAAGTTAATCATTTGCAATTTACATTTCATCATGTTGATGATGGATCAAGAGTGTGATTTAAAATTTTGATGCAAAATCACCTATACATTTTTTCCAAAAGATTTTTTTATATATTATTAGATTCTGAAAATCTTATGTTTACAATCTCATTTTTTTAATATCAATGTTTTTACTTGTTGATGTTATTGAGCTTGTTAAACGGTCGAAAGGTGTATATTGTCCACCTTTGTTTCTACCAGATAATGTATGTGTTTAAGCTTTGCCAAATTAAGAAGAAAAACTTTCCAACTGTGAAAAAACATAGCTAGAAGGTTTGCATCATGATATTACAAGTATTTCTAGCAAACTCTACAGAAATAGAGCATCCCCTATTTTCTGTCATACTAAACATATTACTATCATTAGATGTTATCATGTTAAAACTGCCAGTTGGTCTAGCACAATTGATATCATTATCAACATCATCCTACCACATTTCAGGCATAATGTAATCAGTAGAGATGAAACAATACAGCTATAAAAATGCCATACATGGTGCTCACTTAAACCAGCAGATTCCCACGTGATTGTTCTGTGCAAGCTAAGACCAATGGGCCCTTACCCATAGACAACCTACAAATACTTGAATAAATCATTAAAGAATATAAACAAGATTCAACACCACTGTGGTGATGTACTGAAACAAATCCAGAAAATACATCTTTACTAATTTATCAAAGATAAATCATTATATGATAAGAATGAGCACATCATATACTACTCATATCTGATTTGTTCTATTTCCTTCTGAGATGAATCACAGTTTCTGTATTAGAGAAGTGTTAGCATGGTAGATTCCTCCAACCCATCTCATATCATGTGCTCAGTTAACTAGAACTTAGTATGCAGGTATGTAATACTCTGGCTACAGTTAACTGAGAGCGCAGTCCAGTGGTGTGAAAGTTATTGCAATTGAACATGTTAGAGTGGGCATTGCCTGTAATCTTATTGGCATGAAGTTGCTTGCAGCCACATATGTGTGATACCAAGTTGGGTTTAACAAGGGAGTTTGGCTACCCAGGAATCTTGGTGAATGACATGATACTGAATGTGTTGGAGGCATGAGATAAGGGCACAAAGTTCTATTATGTTGTACTTCTAATTTTTCATATGCTGGAGTACTATGAGATTCCAATTAGTGAGCAATATGAACGTGGTAATACATGCAAACACATATTTTTCTTTGATTTCAACGTTGTACTCTACCTCTCCACTTGACATTGCCAACCATGGGAAGATGATGGAAAAATGGAAGAAGGCCCTTGTGTTGCAATGTGCTTGATATTACTGCAGTTTACTAGAGCTTTTGATAGAGTTCCCTCATGTTACTTTTAAGTTTATTGGCAGCTCTGCTATGCCAACTGCCTTGATGGAGGATGGAATTGCTAGCTCTCACAATTTCCTATTTTCCTAGATGAGTTGTATTGGGGTATAATGACTCTAAATGGATGGCACCCCAGTTGATGCAACTATATTGTTGATCTACCCTATGTCAACCAATGGCCATGCACATAAAAATTTGGAGACATTCTTATTGCATACACATGAAAATTGGAGTCATTTGCATTGGGGCAAAGCACCTATAAAACTCCACAAATGTATTTGACGAAGTAGAGAATGAATGAATGAAAATACAAAGGTTCTATCAAATTGTGATCTATACATGCCTTAGTTTAATTAATTTTTGTCATTATGTGTTAACCATAGTAACAAGACTTGGACTTGGCGCAGACTCGGCAAGGGTGACTTGACTTGGGACTTTTCTGCTGATTATTGTTGTACTTAGCTCTTGTAACACATTTTTAATCAATTTTAGTTGCCTTTAAGTCATCATTGAAGAATTTGAAGAATTTCTTAACTAGATTTCCAAGTTATGTGATCGGGTTTTTTATTTGTTCTATGCTTTTATTGTTTTTCCTTACTATTTGTTCTATTCTAGGGTTCAATCTTTCACTTTATAGAAGAGAAGTTCATTCATATTGATTGTACCTGATTGGTTATAGTGGAGTTTGGAGAGTATTTAATCATCCAAGTTTTCCCCCTTTTGGGTTTCTCTAGTCCAAATCTTGTGTTTTGTTTCTATTTATCTACTTACTTTTGCTTTGGTTTTGGTACTGTATTTTTCTTTTGCATTCAATTGAAAGATGTTTGGAGTAGCTAGAATTAGAAATCCATAATTGGTGAGTTGTTTAAGAATATCTAGAGCAGTTTATGGGTCAGATTTGCATCAAAGCAGATTTCTTACTATCAGGTTTACAATTTATCCCAACTAAGATAGGTTGGGGCTTGATGACTTTCTAATAGTGTTCATAATGTCTGTAACTTTATTTTTAGATTTCTTGTGGATAATCTAAATAATGCTAATTTAAGAAATTTATGACTTTTCCTTCTATTTAGAAAGTCAAATTTTCTTGAGGTTTGGGTATAAATAAGGAATTGCATGAAATTAGTTATAGAAAGAAGATCATTATAAAATGTACCTATTGGTCTTCACCTCCATTTGGTTGGACTAAAGTAAAATTTGATTGTGATTTGTTCACTTAAATTTAAACACTAGGATGTTTAAAGTAATGTATTTTTTTGGACAAATCAGGGACTAATATGGCAACTCAGGAACCACCACTTGTGGGTATATTTTCCTATACAGACGAGGAGATCCATAAATTGGATCGTATTCTAGCTGATCCCACCACCACAGGGGTTTACAAGGATACATGTGTGTCAATTCTAAATAGCTTAAAGAAGATTATACGGAAATTTCACACCACAAATGCTTATTCTGCTGACACTATAGCAGCTATTCTTGCCGAGATGCAGCACGAGATTAGTGGTGAGGTTTCTCTTGCAGTTGTTCAGCTGCAAGTCCCAAAAGATACCCTCAAAGAAAAATGTTTTCCATATTACGTTGGTAAATCTAAGGTTAAGGGATATCAGGTGACTCGATGTGTTGATCCTCAGATGGCCCCTTTGATATACCCACGCTTTCTTGCAGCATTTGGTCGTTATCCAAATAATGACCAAATTCCTTTATACTTTGCACAACAGTTGTATGCTGAGGTTCATTTGGGCCTCAACGTCAACTACTTGGACCTACCACAATATTATGGTCAGGGGCGTGGTAGGGTTGCTGACAGGGAGGCTTTTCGTCGACCAAATCGACAACCTCAATCTTGTCAGAATTTGGTTGGGGAGAGATTGCCTGCTATCTCCCCAACCCTAGCACCTATTGCAGAGCAAGTTGTCATTTCTTCCCAAAGGGAAGCAATTGACGGTGTTGGTGATATAGCTGCTGCTGCATCTACGATATCTACTGATCGTGTGGGGAGATATTTGATGAGTCATTCTGCACGATCTAGACCATTGGATCATGGTATTGATCCTTATGCTATGGCGGGTGTCCTTTCACCCTCAGACATAGATGGTCTCAAAGGAGAGCAGATGCTTCGGAGTACGGCTCATTGTTTGTCAGATGACCTATTGGAGGCATACGGTTTCATTTCGGCAGAGCTTGGGATCCCGATAAATGAGGTCAGAGGACATGTGAGTAGAGCTCGTTCACATCTAGGATCCAGCCAGGCTACAGGTCCTTCACATCATTCTCATCACTTTGGAAACACTGCACATTTGTCAGATCCACCTACAGATCATTCAGCTGCTGGAGACGAGGGTACACCTACTGGTCCTTCTACGAGTGTTCGACATCATGCATCCCAGGGCTTAGATTTAGTTGAAGATCAGTTGCAGATGGGATCGTCAAGTTTTGTGGATATGCTGGTACATGGAGAAATGTCATCGATGCCATCTCACCTAGTTAGTCCACTACACCCGTCAATACTGGAGCTAGCCAAGGAGACCCGTGATACAGCCGAGTTGACAGATAGGGTCATTGCAGTAGATCCTGCACCACCTGATACAGAGGTATGTATGTGTGTACACACATGCACAATTTAAACTTGTTTAAACTTTAATATTACTTGTTTTACTTAAATGGTAGATAGTCCTAATGTACACATTTATGTTATATATATATATGTAGAGGGAGTTAGCTCATGTTACACTGAGTCTGAGGACGGACCGTGTACGCAGGCGTAATTTGGTTGATGTGACTAATGTTAGTGGATAGGTGAGTTTGAGTTTTTAAATCATGTACCCATGTATATATATAATTTGTACACATGTATATAGATATTTAACATTATTCCAATTTGGCATAATGTAATTAGATTGTGTACATGTCTTGTACTATCTCTAGGGCTCGGTGCATCCATCAGAGCATGATTCTCACTCAGAGGGTCACTCAATTCGGAGTCGGCATGACAACTCTGGTGGAGCCTAAGTTAATTAATAGGTAAACAAGTTGTTGGTACAAAATGCAATGTTTATTTTATGTTTTCACAATAGCTGCTCAAAATTTTGAATGAAACATGTTGGTAATTTATCTTGATTCTAACTCTTTGGCACATTTCTTTTTCTAGGCTCTATGTACGAGGAGTCATTCTTGGGTACAAAAGGTAAATTTGCTAAGATTCTACTTTTTATGTGTCTCTTGAGATTGCTTAAGGTATGTTCAAATAGTTTGCAAAAGTTTTCTATGATGGCCTAACTTCTTGAATAACTTGTGAAAACTTGAAATAAGTCATGATTACTTGGGATTAATGGCAGGTTTGTTGAGTGTAATGCTACTATGATATGATATGTTCAGATACCAATTTGTAATCACTACTCTTCCTAGTTTATATACATACATATTATATACCATATGCTTTGATATGAATGTGTACAACCTTCATGGTGCCATTAACTAAAAACTCATGAAATGCTTTACATCACTGACCTTTATGCTTGCATTGTATTATTTTTCCCCTGTGACTGCACTTTGTGATCATTATCAACTCTTGATGTTCTTCCTCCTCTTCAATTTCACTGTATCCTTTCTTATCACCTTGCTTCACTTTGCAAAGACACAATTTTGATTTTGTAGACATTAATCCAATGAAAAAAAGGCTTGGATGCTATAGATGTTTCAAGTAAATAGTGTAACATCTTCAACTATCAAGGACCTTGATGAGATCGCAGTCATTAAAGAAGATTATCATTTGGACTGTACATTACATCACAGTCATGAAGAATGTCAAGGCTGACACAAAGACATTACCTTACCTTTTAGCCATTGGCCATTTAAAATGAAAAGAGTTTTCCTTTAAGCATATAATATATATGACTCATTCACCATCTTTAACAGTCCATGACTGTCCTTATACTCTCATTGTTACCCTCATCAATTGTCTTTAGTTTTCCATGCATAAGGATTGACAACACCTTAATCAAGACTGTCTTGCATAGCTTGTACTACTCAGATCATTGTAGACTGTCTTCTAACCTCTGATGATATGAGACAACCCCTGCTTAACTGCCTCTTTGGTATGTAGCCTCCATGAAACTAATGCCAAAGTCATCTTGCACAGTCCATTACCTTTTCACTGTGCTCTGTGTATGATTAGACTGTCATGTTGTTGCTTCCTTCGGTTGCCTTTATATGCATCATAAATAACCCTTTACACCTGGCGGCTGGGTTAAGACTTCAACTTCCTTATCTAATTCAACCTTCTTGGCCTTAGCATTGGCATGCTTCTCATTCATGAACATTGGTGAGGACTGTCCCTATATTCTCATGGAGATTGTCCTCTAATTGACAATAATGTATAATAGACAAACTCAGATCTGCTAGCCGTTTCTTTAAACTACTCTTGGATATGCTTGTATTGCAAAGAATGTAACCCAATAATGAGGACAGCAGATGAAAAATCTTCATCTCCTTCCTCCTCTGATGTGTCTGTCATTTCTATTTCATTGTCTTGAATGGCCTTCAATATACTATCTTACTTCAACTTGAAACTACTGTCCCTTGATCACTATCATGCACTTGAAATACTTGAATTTCGTAGCTATGACCTTTCCTCTATATCCTTTTGATCTACCAAAATAAAAGTCTTCCTTTTTTTTTAAAGGATCCTACTACTGTCAACAAGGAAACTCTTATGGTAAACCATAGTAAATCCCCTATTAAGATTGTGAAAAGCCTTGTCAAGAAAACAATAGTAAGGTAGTCATAGGCCAATAATCACAGTCATCATGAGCTCTAGAAGTCAGTCTATAGAAGTGTAGATATTGTCTTATAAAGAACAACGTTACAATGGTAAGGGAAACAATCTAGATGAAGAAAATGACCTTGGTAATCAAGCACATGGCAGCCAATGAAAAATATTGAAGAGGGCAGTCATGTATAGGGTTTTAAGGAGACAAGTTGCTCTCGCCATTGGATAGCTTGATAGAGCTTGGAAGGCAATATGGTGATCTTGAGAGTAATTTAGAAATGAAAAGACTCATAGGAAATATCAAATGCTATGTTTACTTGTGGATTTCTTGCTACCAAAGACCACATAGTGGACTCATTGTTCTTGATGCTAGCATGTTTTAGGTTGAACCAACAAAAAATATTCTAGATTTGATGAAAATTGGTTAAACGAACAAGGCAGTAGGTGTCACTGCACTTAATGATGTTTTGATCTAGTAGATCTAGCTGGAAGTGAAAGAGTAGACAAATAAGAGGTACAATCTATAGATGACAGTCTTAGGTAGTCCTAAAGTATAGTCAAAGGACAACATACTCAATTTTGTGTGATGAAGATACTTAAAGTACTCAAGTGACATCACAAAAGGTCAATACACAATGATAAACACTGTTTTATCCATGTGCAATAGAATAACATGACAGTCATAGAAAGGTGCAATTCAAACTCAAAAGATCAATATGAAAGAAAGTCCACAGTCTAAACAAAGTGAGTGCTCAAAAGAGGACAATGGTAGTTAAAAGTGGCATGTTGAATGAAAGTATTGTTGGTTAAAGGTTTAAGTTTACAATACAGGGAACACATATTTCATGTTAATCTACAAATGAGTCCATCATTGGCTCATTGTAAGGAGAAAACTTATCTTCTAGAGCAGCTCTCCAAGGATGTTTTCATCTGGTAGATCTAGCTGGAAGTGAAAGAGTAGACAAATAAGAGGTACAATCTATAGATGACAGTCTTAGGTAGTCCTAAAGTATAGTCAAAGGACAACATACTCAAATTTTTTGTGATGAAGATACTTCAAGTACTCAAGTGACATCACAAAAGGTCAATACACAATGATAAACACTGTTTTATCCATTTACAATAGAATAACATGAAAGTCATAGAAAGGTGCAGTTCAAACTCAAAAGATTAGTATGAAAGAAAGTCCACAGTCTAAAAAAAAGTGACAATGCTCAAAAGAGGACAATGGTAGTTAAAAGTGGCATGTTGAATGAAAGTATTGTTGGTTAAAGGTTTAAGTTTACAATACAGGGAACACAATTTACATGAAAGTATTGAATAATGGTTTTATTTACATGAGATTTTTTTTTAATGTTTCTTTTAAAAAAGGGATTTAATGAATGGAATTTGTCTTTGAGCTTTCCTCTATATCCTTTTGATCTGCCAAGAACCTCTTGAATAGTTGTCATCAATTTGTTCATCATATCAAGTTTTTAGATGATACTGCTTGACAATTTGTTATCTGGTTACCAGGTGTTGATTAGCTTCTTGTGGATAAAATACTGGATCCATCGTATCTTAGCCAAGAAGAGTCTACATTCAAGAACCTCAAAAGAATCTTGGATAATTATGGACCTTAGTCAAGTGCTTGGGTTGGTGAAGCTGGTGGAGCTTATAAGAGTGGACACAATCTGGTCACTAATGCTTGTCTTTAGCTTTTGGTAAGCTTGTCTTTTGTGAAACTTCAATTTGTTTACTCTAGATTTTGTACAAACCATGCACTTTTAGCTTTCACTATTAATTTTATCGACTTGGTGGATTTTGATTCTATTGTTTTTTGTCATGGATGCAGTGTTTTCTCCTACCGCCAAAAGTGTGGCCACTCAAGCAGAGAGATCAATGTAGGAAAATGTTCTTGGTTAAAAAGCAACCACCTTATACAAACCTAGTGCCCTCCATTCTATTGCATGGAACATCAACACACAACAGGCTTCAGCGATCCTACCCACTATTCTAGTTCTCTTTCAGACTCTGATCATGTTAATGCGTATATGACGCAAACTGTTGGTTCCTACATTTATCTATGTATGAAAGGAAAAACTGCTGTTCACTAGCCATCTTTTGAAGAAACAACTATCTTTCTTGTTGTTCTTTGAACTTTGTTTAAAGTCATATTTGACATGTAAGAGCTTATGATATGTATGTTACAAAAATCTGACTTATTACTTTGTAATTTTGGCCTTGCCTTGGTATTTTTTGGCTGCCATTTTGTAACCGCTTTTTGCTATATATAAAAAAGCTTCACTGTTTTCAGAATATATATATATTTTTTTCTGAACTTGTTTTGTACCAGTCACTTGTGGCTTCATTTCACATGCATAAATGTCCCCACTTAATGTGCATTTTTCCACATGTTTTCATGTTACAAAAATAGTGCACTACTCTTCTAAGGGCAGAGGTAGGGAATGCTAGAAGAATAAATTTGAACACAAATTGTACTGGCAGTCGACAACTAGTTTTTGAAAACATAACTATTGGAACTGCGTCTATCTATGATTATCAATGGATCTACTAGATACTCTGTATTGTATTACTATACTTATATTACTTCATTTCTTCTTACCAAAAGAACTTGGTAGCTTGATGTGTGCTGCAATTTCCCAGACCCATGTTAAAGATAGTTTGCTTGTTTATCTTGCATCATTTAGAAGTAGCATCATACAAATGGCTTTTGGAACTGCGTCTATCTCCAGTAATTCATCAGCCATAAGGAATAATTGGCATCATTATTGTTATTAAAAGCATCAATTCTATTTGCAATGTAACTTTAATCTATGTGATTGACTGAGACAGACAAAGGCAAATTGAATTTATTTTCTAGATTACTTGCATTGAACTATCGGTCTGCCATCTAAGTCATATTCAAGTCTATTGGAAGATTGAGGCCCATTTGAATTCTGTCATTATTTTTTCTTAGATTTTGGGCATTGTGGTTGGCGCATTATTTGTTTGTGAAGTTAGTATTACATACACTAGTTCATCTCACTAGTTTTTTATTTGAAGATTGATAAGCCATACTTCAAGACTATAAATCTACAAATTCCACAGTTAATATTTAGTAAAAATAAAGTGCCAGTACCATATAATGTATGATTTTAACAATTCCAATGAATAGGGCATTTTGTTTATGAGGATCAATAATACATAAGTTGAAACCACAACAAAATGTTTACTTTTTCACATTAAGAATTGATTTTGGTTCATAAATCATAGCTTAGAATAACTCCATATTAGCATATCTAATGAATATCTTGAGCAAACTGCGTGCAAATATCAAGCGTATATATATCAATAATTGGCTATGCATAAAATCAAATTTAAAGGACCCAACTCACTAGAGTTAATACAACGTATCGTGCAATCGCCCATACACAGTATCTAGCACTAAATGTATATTCAAAACTTTTATTCTCATGCTACCTAATAGCTCACTTCTTCCAAGAGTATCTCATATAATTCAAGCAAATTGACTCAAGAACTCATTGACAGTGAGGTCTTTTACATCTGGATACAACTCACTGCCTTCCACACCAACATATCTGATTTCAAAATTAGTTTGATCCCCTTTCACATATATGCTGTGAAAGATACCCAAAAAGATATTCCCTAGAAAAATTGTCTCTGCAATGCCAACAAGTACATAGTTGTTAATTTTACTTTTCATGGTGAATCTCAATATTAAAAAAAAAACAAATCTCTACCATTCAAAACAAATCTGCTTCTGCTTTGGTTTACATGGTACACTAATACCATCAAAAAGTAATAAGAAAATGTTGTTGCCTAGCTTGAAACAACAATCGAACAGCAAGTAAATCCACCTTGATAGGTCTACATAGCAGTTTGGCATAAAGGACATCAAATAATCTTATTTACCAGAATTACAACACCCCTTGCAGCAATTATGAAAATGTTAGCACAAGAGACTGTACCATGGCACACTTTCTCTAGAGCCTCAAAGAGTTTATGTTGGATAGTGCATCCTTCCCTCCAGCCATGTTGGAGGTCTTATCCAGAAGCAGAGAACCATCACATCCCTACAAAAAACAACATAATATACATAGTTATATATCAGCTATGTATAGTTCCATTAATAAGCTTATAATCCCCTCTATAGCTTTGATTTTTCACTTAAACACAGATTATGTTTGCAAGTCACAACCTCATTAAGAAAAACTCCAAATAGAATAAACTTATGAATTTAGGGGTGCCCTAAACAATCATCTAAATAAGAAAATACTCTCTGATAAGTTCAAGCATTTTTACTAAGGCCTAAAGTACATTAAAAAGTATCTCTATCTCACATTAACTGAACAATCATGATATTGTAGGCGTAAAACAAAAGCAACATTTCTGGGTTCTCTTTTCATGGCCATCTCCATCGCAGACCTCGCCACAACTTCTGTCATGGGGCAGCTAGCTCTATAAAATCCTTTGTATAACTCCTACTGCATTTGATGCCTATTTTCATCATCCACAAGAAAGGAAGTTACTATTATACAAAAAATGATCAGTATAGCTATTATACAAAATCTTGAGACCATAATATACTTAATTGAATGAGATTTTAAACTTAAAGTAACATATACATGATAATATATTTGTTTTGTTGACAAATAAGATGGAATGAACTTGAAGAAAAATTCAATTTAATATAGTTTGGAGTCATACAATTTGTGTAAATTGTTCAAGTACACCTATGACACATCATGTTATTCAAACCAATTCAAGTGGTTCAGCTCGCTCTTCAATAACATGTAATATTCTTTGATGTTCATCACTATCTAGTCTCCACTTACGACATCCACGTGCACGTGGAACTGGATGAAGGGATAGGGCAGTAGCAACTACTAGGTGGCTATATTGATATACTTTGTTCTCAAGTTGATAATCAATAAAATGAATCCCATGCTGAACAATTTTGACTTGTTTCAGATATGTCCCTTGCAGTACAACTGAACCTGTGGGAACCAACATTCAAAAGTAAGACATAACATTTAGAAGGTCAATACGAGTAACAAATTCAAAATATATACATTCAATAGATAAATCTTGCAAGAGCATCTATTTATTTTGTCAAACCTATGGGGAATGACATTCCATCACTCATTTTTGATTCTACTAGCTTCCACCTCTCTCTTGTACAACGCAATAGATAATAACTAACACCTTCTATGTTTCTAGCCTCTGCTATGACTGCAAAAATATCTCCTGCACCAAATTTACATGGAAAATTTGTAAAAAAAGGAGTTCCACTATCATTTAAGTATATATAAATTTACTTAAAATAAGTAGCAAAAAATTATTAAACGATTAAGTTACAAATTTACAAAAGCTCGTACATGTACGATATAAATATATACACATACATACCCTTTTTAATTAGTCCTGAAATATGGTCATAATCAATTGAAATCAAAGGAATGTCTTCAAAGCTTTCATCTTCATCTTCATTGTATGTGTCACTAACATCTAGTGGCACCAAATTCCATCCACTGACATATCCTTGTTGTTGGTTGTTGCATTCATCATAGTTTTCTAAAATGCAGTCATAACAAAAACATGAGTAATCCCTAGTCTGCAATGTCCACGGGAAACTATTTGTACTCATGACAAAATGCAAAGATCTTTTTTTCTCTACCCTCTTGCATCCATGCATTGATCTTCTATCCACACCTACAAAAATTAATTTTGCATTAAAAAATCATAATTTAATATAAATATATTCAAACTAAAATAAATAAACTTGAATGTACACATATATGTATATTTAAAGATTTAAATATAAACAAAAACATACCTGATATCTCCCAAAACACTCTATGTGGAATGGATCGGTTGTTTGTTGAAGATGTGCCAACCTCATTTGATGCAAAGTGTTTCTGACACCATTCAACAACATCATGCACATCTTTTATACGATCTCCTTCATAATTCAGTTGATACTTTCTTAGAGCACGTTTGATGCAAGCTCCTGCACCATCATGTTCACCCTTTCCGTGTCCACTCTCAAAGAAGCTCCAAACATGTGGTATGTTGTCATTTCGATGATATCTACAAAGTGCATAAAATGGCCTTGAAGATTTAAATTGTGAAGCACATCCATCTGACCATACAAAATGCTTTTCAATTTTGACACCCCTGATTGCCAAATATTCAAAAAAATTCTTGAAGCAATGTTGTACAAATAGAGTGTCATGCTCTTTGTCATCACTAATATAGAAGTGATATTCTTTCTTAATGACTCATTCCTCAGATGTACTGTCAACACCATCCAAATCCATTTGTGCATGTCGATAACACACATGCACCATAATAGTGATCTGCTCTGAAAAATAATATTGTGATTGAATCTCTTTTTGATGTACAAAAGAGTAATTCTCTGCAAAGTCAACTACTGATAACACTGTTCCAAGTGGGAATGTATCTCTTAATGTCTGAAACTGTTGTGCTTGCCACTTAGAAAAGAAAGCATGTTGTATATATGGTTGTATCAATTTACGAAACTTTTCCATAAATGTTCCAATAGGTATCTCCTCTTCTACATAATCTAACCTTGTTGATTCTTTGCCACTTTTGGTATGAAACTTGATATACTTGTAACTCTTGCAATTTACCAACTTTGTCAGGTCGGTATCTTCATCTCTCAAAGGCATTTTAGCCAAATTTCCACATGTTTCACAGTGTCCTTGTATGCAACTTATTTGATTGGTTGCATTATCATCATTTGATTTATCACATAGGATGGATGCTACGAACTGACTTGCTTGTCTAGGAGGCGCATTCTGAATACCATCACTTTCTTCTCTAATCTTTCGGAACACTTGATAGTAGAGATCAAATTCAATATGATAACGACAACAACAAGTTTCAAAAACCTTGTTTGTTTTCACATAGTATGGCTTTAACCTTTGAAACGTTGTTTGCCCAATCTTTATATGTGGATTTGAATTACAAAACATTACATACATCTCATGTTGTGTTATGTCTAGCCAATGTTTTATATGTAATTCATTATTATTGGGCCCAATCCTGTGTCTGATAACATCTCTACTATTTGATGAAGGACGGGTATGATCATTCCAAAAGGTTGAGATGAAGTTCCTAAAAACATCTTGAATCCTGTCAGATCGAGGAGCTCTACACATAATTGCCCAATTGCCTTCTGAGGTACTATCATCAAGAATCTTTCTCCTTTTGACATATTGTGTCAATGTCTTTCTGCTGAAACCAATCTCGGTTGAAAGTGAAGAGATTTGTCTTTTTTTGGCCATTTTTTCACTTAAAATTGATGTCAACATGACTCTTCTTGAAATTGCCTTATCTGCTGATCGAGACTATTTCCCAATGGACCCCAAACCTTTTTTCAAATTTTCAACAATGTCTTTTTGTAAGTGTGAACCTTTCCTCTTTTTTGTACTTGTATCTACACCCAACAATTGTAATGGCTCTTGTAGCTCATTACTTAGAAGTACAATTGATAATAGTTGGGCTTGATCGAGTGTATCAAGGTTATTGAAATGAGCAATTATTTGCTTTGCAGTTTTGTTCATTGACCTCCTAGTACTATTTCTAGGTTGTTCAACATAAAACTTCAATTTTTCCATATCCATTTGAAGTAAATGATCTAAATTTCTAGAAGAAACTTTTCTCTTCACCTCTTTAGCTATATTCATATGCTCATCCATGATGGTATCCGGAAGTGATCCTAACCCCTCTCTAATATTCATTCCTTGCACTTGGGCCTCCTCCCTAACATCAACTATATGTTCTTCAGCCTCATTTGCTCCAGTATCTAAATTTGGCTCGACTTCTACTTTAGTTTTTGTATGTTGAGCCCCTACACAAAAACATGTAGAATAAATTTAACATATGGAACTTAAAGGATGATTTTAATTGATCACTAGGTGGATCTTGACTATGATAAATTAAGCTATAGTTTTTAAAATATACCTAGTCTTGCAAGAAAAGGATGAGACTGGGTTGCTTAGGATAACTATGAAGCATAAACTTTTGTTTTATCTTTAAGATCTAATACTTAACTCTATTCTTAAGAGAGATTATAATTGGTCCAAGTACAATGACAGTTCTAAGGGAAAAATTTGCAAGGCAGATTATGGTTCTCATGACCAAAGGAGCGTCCATTTGAAGGACAACATTGAAGAAAACAACCGTGATCATCCACAGGGAACAATAGACTAGGGTGACAAAGACAAATGTATTGGAGGTGACAAGGTACCAAAGTACTTCAGGTCATGGAGGGAAGTATAATCTTAGTTGCAATTTGTTTTTCAAGATTGGAGGTTTCACTGCATTGATGCAACATCATAAAATCTTGGTATTGTAATGATACAATTAGTGATTCACATCAATCTAGAGAAATAATTGACATGGAATAAAGAATGCACTAGTGTGAATGGCAAGGAGAACTACAGACTTGTTTGCTATATGTCAGTGATAAAGACAAGGTACAGCTGAGACTAACATGTCAGCAAATCATGACTGTAGACTTACCAAGCCTGACTCAAACTTAGATCCAGGATTCCTGACCATGTCTAAACACACTACATTTGAATGGGAAAATATCATGAGTACAGGGACTTATGGGGATTTGTCTCTATGAAAAGTATATGACATAAAATATTAACTAAAACATGCATTAGAATCTCAACATGTGAAGGAAGAAAACATACAAGACTCATAATTGAAAGAGCTCTGGTGTGCAAGACAAACCGTCATCCTCCATTGCTCTCCATCTCGTTTCTCTTTGATACTCTTTTGGTGTTTAGTTTCTTTAGCATTTGTTTGTTTAGTTTTTAGTTTGGGTATGTTTTGCATTATTGTTGCATGTTGTTTGGTTTCCTTTTTCTTGCCCAATTATTTAGGTCGGGTCAAGTTGTTTGGCCTGGTTGATTGCTATCAGTGCATTGGCTCAGTATTTGAGTGTGGGTTAAATGGCAGTGGTACAAAGTAAGAAAGGTAAGATAAGATGTGACACAATAGTTAGGCCAAAAAATATAGGTATAGCCAAGAGTTTGGGAGCGTAAAATTGTTTAAGTAAGCTGATCCAGAAATGGTGTATTTCAGATCAGGGAGGTTCCAAAGTCAGGTACACGCTGCAGGATCATTTGTAGACCACTTGTAACAGTAACAGTGCTACAAGTGTTGTTCAAGCAGCTATAGGTGTTGTACATGTTGCTACATGCATCATGAAGACTGCTACATGCATCATATAGTCTGCTACAGGTGTTGTGTATGTTGCTACATGCATCATGTAGGCCGATACAGGCATCATGTAATCTGCTATAGGTGTTGTGCATGTTGCTACAATGCATCATGCAGGCTGCTATAGGCTTCATGTAATCTGCTACAAGCATCCTGCAGGCTTCTAGAGGTGATAAAAGGTTGCTGCAGGTATTAAATCTTGTGCAAAAGGCATGAGGCCATTTGAGGAGTGTTTTCTGACTTCATGTAGATTAATGGAGCATTGATTCTCTATTGAGATCGTCATTGGGATACTATCATTGCTTTCAAAAATTTGGAGTATGCTCAAATGATATGTAGTGAGTGTATGAATAGAGAAAATATGTTTGCCAGTCCTTGGCACTGGTTTGGAACATCATTGGTGGATTTATGGCACAAATTTGGAGTATGCTCAAATGATATGTAGCAAGTGTATGAATGAGAAAATGTGTTTGCTAGTTTTATTGGTGGATTTGTGGCACCAAGCATCCATATCTTCATTTGTTTCAAAGTAGTTTTAGCTATTATTATGTTGAGAGCCATATAGCGTGGAAGACAATGAAAGGGACAATTTTGTTCCTTGCTTGGCAACTATTTGACTTTGATAAGGGTCATGCTTGCTGTTTTCCCACACTTAGTGGTGCCACGATGACAAACATTAGTTAAGCGGATTGTTATTCTTCTTCAGCCAGGACTGTTTGCATTCCATGGAGTTGTGAAGGCAAGAAGCAAACTCTTGGCATTCTCTGTTGGAGGCCATTAGAGCTAGCGAGCAGTTTGTTTGGGTTTCCATATCAACAATTGGGCATTTATGCAAGGGTGACCATTGCCATTCTAGGGCAATCAGTCCATCTCCCATTGATGCAAGGCAGACAAGGATAAAAGGTAATTGAATACCCTTCATGCAAGTTCAATTGGCTAAGAAGAGCACTTTTATTGCCATACTAAAGAGACAGACAATGTGTTGTAGATACTTGTGGATTGAAAGAATAGATAGGTGACAAGCGAAGTTATATTGTTGTTTGTACAAGCAGTCCATCTTTATGGCAAAATATTCATGCAATAGCACTGAATAGTGAGTGAGATTCCATAGGCATACTTTTACTAAAGTTTTTCTACTTGTTTGGATTTTCACCAAAGGAATTATCATGTTATGCAACTGTGTATTGTTTATTTGCTCTATTTTACTAGTTATTTTATCTATTTCTTTGATGTTTTATGTCTATTAATCCTACTACAAATTAAGTGGAAGCCTACAGGGTGATTTCATTAGAGTGTTGATAAGGCTAATATCAGAAATCCATTAATGATGTATCACTAGGATTGATATCCAATGATTTATCAATCACAAGCTCTCATAAATAATCTATAATCTATAATCTATGTTAGCTTAACAGCGCCTCTAACACTAAATAATCTATGTGATAAGAGTAATAAATGGAGGGATTCCAAAATTATAATCTATGTTAGCTTAACAGTGCCTCTAACACTAAATAATCTATGTAATTTATTGAATCCAGTAATTCTGAATACTAGGATACCTGCATACCAATAGAATATTTGATCAAAATTATACTCTTTATTTGAATACTAGAACCAGACCTTTATATTCTTGATAATTCATAGGGAACATGCCTACCACATAATAGTGGACAGTATAATGTCATGATTCACTACAAAATTGTTGATCCTACATAGCTAAAGGATCATAGATTCTACAAACACCACCAAATAATGACTGTCATTCAACAATCAGGCCTATTTAGACTTCTTAAGACTGTCCTCTCCTATCTATTTTGTCATGCAATATCAAAGGACCCTCCCAGACCTTAAACATAGTTTTAATGGCATGAAATACAATTCAACATATGATTCTTGAAAGGTTGTTGCAATCATTAACCATAGGAAACTCTAAAATGCACTATACACTCAGCCTTGTCTATGACTGTAACAAGTTTTCCATACAGGACAACAACATAAAAAGGTCTCAAGCTTTCAAAGTTTTTATAAACCATAGCTTAAAAAAGTTTCTTAGAAATCCTTGACACCATATACAAACAGATTCACCTATCAAGAATGCCAACTCCTTCATCAAATTACTCAAACCCTTACTGTACTCTATCATCCCCAGTCTGGAATCATACAAAATCCAACCTAGGGCATCATGGAATGATAAACAAACTTAATCCTTTGGGTCTGCAACTTTGCAACATGAAAGTACACAAACATATGCTTTATTTCACCAACTTTTAGATTTTTTCCCACCATACAAAATAATGAATTCAACAATTTTAAATGCTCACTGTTTACCCTCATAGGATTTCAGGCAGTCTTCAATAAAAATGCTATAACTTTTGACTTTCTCAATGAAATAAAACAAAACAAAGACCAGATTAAAATAGATTCAAACCTCTACCACATCCAATAAATCTTAGGCCCATTAGTGGTTTGTACAGGCTGCACCATCTCAAAGAATAGTGAAAATAGGTGTTAAAAGTAGGGTTCTTTATTAATTCTCCTTCTCAAATTCAATACATCTTCATCCACACCAATTTACATAAGGTATACCACAATTTGGATCCTAAACATCTACATAAGGTATTCTAAAGATTCATTCAACTCTTTATTGAATTATGAACTCGTCTTTGTTTTTTTTTTTCACATCATAATTTCAAATTAGAGAATTTCAGATTTAAATTTTGTGTCCATTTGTAACAACCTTTAATGATTATTCCACGTGTATATATATGAGTCTTCTTACAATCTTTACCCGAAAGCCATATTTGGTGGAAATTTTCTCATAATCTCTGCTCAATTTACATAAAAGATGGATGTTTTGTATTAATATAAATGTTGTGTTATTGTATTTAATCACATTTTTTGTCTAATCCTTGAGGGGGCATTACATAGGATGGTGGTGTTTGTGAGAAAGACATGATATTTTGTCAAAATCTAGTGAGAAGAAATGGATCTAAAGGCATTTCATAAAGATATGACAACCTGCTATAAGTGTGAGAGTACCATGCCATGGCAATTCAGTCAACAACCTCACTGATATATAGAGATATACTGATATATCGAGATATATGTGAAACACTTTAAATATGTTATGTATCTTAATCATATACTCATATTCTTCATAGATTTCTAAGCCCAAATGAAATCAAGGGACTAAGCATCCTCTAATATTATGCACTAATATGTGAATAACATTACATTTGTGGTAGACAAAGAGCACACTTTCATGGAGGTAGTGGAACCACTCACATTCTAGATATTTCAATTACCATATGAAATAAATGATAAACTAGTCTATGCAAATGCTAAGGCTGTGTTGGCTTTTCACAAATATCAGAATTTCGAGAGATCTGATATTTAGTAGAGATAATTGAAGGATTTCTTGAAATATTAGTCATAATGTTAAGCAAAGAAGAGAAGAAACAATATAAATATAGGAAAATTAAGGAAAGAAGCACTAGATGAAGTTATGGTGAAGTTATAGAAGTAGAATAGAGAAGAAAGTATGTAATATATTATAGATGGATGATATATAGAAGAGAAATATAAGAAAGAATATTGATGTATAAATGAACTATGTAGCAGAGATATATATGATGAATATAATATATTGCATGATGATCTAATGAATGTATGATGTGCTATTATTTATTTGTGAATATATGTGTATTTTCAATTTTAATTGTTCTTTCCTACCACATCCTTTTGTAACTCACCACATAAGTTATTGTCTCCTTTTTATTGCTCATACTAAGGTATAAGAACTACACCAAAGTAACTTAGGACAAAATCCTTTATCTATGCTCAATTTTTGCTAACAAGGTATGTCATGCTTGAGGAGCACTTCCAAGCCAATTACACCATTTTACACCATTTGTCTATTTTCATAACAATTACCTAGTGATTTTTCCTTTCGTTATGTTACCCTTTCTTGAATACTCTATTCTTGAATTTAATAGAATAATTAAGGTTGTGCCCTACACAAATATTTCATCCTACTTATTAAACACGAATTATCCTTGAAACCCCCACTTGTCATTGCTACTTGTAGAATCCACCTTGCTTCTTCTAAATTGGACTTACATTACTATAAGAAGAGATGACCTTATTCCATTATGGATTAAACTCCTAAAATGGTTTATTCTTCTTACCTTGAGTCTTGACCCTAGGTCCCCTTTCCAAGAAAGTCTTGTCTTTGGCCCTAATGATCTTGAGAATCATGGAAGAATGCAATTTTTTGGTGGTGAAGATATTAGAAGCACTAAAGTCACATTCAAGAAGGGGAAAACTATGATGAGAATGACCCCATTTTGGATGGTAAACTAAAGGGAGTGGAGGGTAGAAAAATAATCTTAAGGTGAAGAGTAAAGTGAAAATGGAGGATGAAATTGATTTGGATGATGAGGTAAAGTGAAATATTTATGCCTTGCCCCTCTTATTTCACTGGCTGATCTTCCATGCCATTCTCTCTCTTTAGAGGTTGTTGCTTCAATTGTGAACTTGATTGCAAATAAAAATATTGATATGAACAAAGAGGTTATCATTCATCATACAATCCTTAAGTGGTTCTTCATTGAGACCAACAAAATGAAACTAAAAACTATCTAAATGGCTAAGAAACTTCCAAAGAAAAGGTGCTTGTCCCTATGAAAGAAGAACAACTTTTCTTCAAACATTGGGAGGTTATGGAATAAATTAGTGAATTGAAAATGGAAAACACTAAGAGTGGTGAATGAATTACATTTTTAGAGAAATATTTTATGGATCAAAGCTATTCTAAGGAGGGTAATTAAAGTTAGTAGAGCCCCCATAAAGAGAAATGCCAACAACATTAAAATGTTACAAGAGAGATTGAAATCTTACTCCATTCTTGATTAGATCAGACATAGCTTGAGAACTAGAGGACACAAAGTAAAGGTGATGAAGGGAGAATGATGAAACAACCTTCATGGAGAAGCATCTTAACTTTGTGTAAGATTGGAAAGTTGTTGTTTCTCTCTATCAACTGTAAAATTCCTTGGATTCTTGTATTCCTTTGATAGATTCCAATTGCATCCCCTTCTATGGCTTGCCAGTAGTTAATTTTGTAGATAATTAGCTATCTCTTTTGTTCTATTCTCATCAATTTTACCATCAATTTTTTCATAATGTCACACTTGTGATTTCTATTAATAATGCTCAGTACCTATTCACTTTTTTTGTCTTCTATTAAAGGCTTTTGGTATTTCATGGTAATTAATCATTTTGGGTATTTATTTCATCTTTAAGTGTGGGGCTAATGAAGGGAAATGCATGTTAGTTTAAAGAAAGAAAATTAAGGTTGCAATATTAAATCTAGTGTAAATTAAGATATTATCACTCTTAAATTTCTACAAAGAATGCATGAAACTAAATAATTTTGAGATAGGTTTGAGATAGGAAATTTTACATTGATCAAAAGAAATATATTAATCCTCCTACATAATTCTTGAATAAAAATATAAAATGGAAGGTTAAAGGGATACAAAAGGAATAATATTGGGAGAGGCACAAGTTTGGCATACCTTGTTTTCATCTATGATATCTTTGCAAGCTTTCTTCATGTAATCTTTGTTCCTCTTCTACTAAATTCTTTCGTTGACTCTTCCTTTTTCTTGTTTTTTTGTTTCCCATCTCCTTCTTTGTAAAATATCGCTTGAAAATTCCTCTAATCTTCTCCTCCAATAGAACAAAGCCTCTTTTGATCTTCAGATATTCTCCTCCAAAGCCTCTTTTGATCTTCAAATATTCTCCTCCAATAGAACAAAAATATTTTTCACAATTCTTCAATATTCTCCTCCAATAGAACAAATTTTTTTTCACAATTCTTCAGATATTCTCCTCCAAAGCTTTCCCTATAAAACCAAAACAAACCAAAACAACTTTGACAATTTCTATGATTTTTTTCTTACTTATATAGAAAAAATTCACATACTTTCATAATAGAAACTTAGGAAAACAAAAAAATAATTGCAAATAATAAAAAATAAAAAATGCTAATATTAGGAAATCCAAAAATTAGCCGTTTAAATGCGTTTTTTGGAGCCTTCGTTCGAAGGCTATCTTAGAGGAAACTTTGGTGGAAAAATTTAGCAGAATGGAGAGGGGTTCATTCGAACCAACCCTTCTAATGAAGGGGGATTCAAATGAAGGGGGGTTCTAATGAACCCCCCTTTTTTCTCTTTCCCCTCCACCATTTCAAATTTTATGTATTTTTTTGACTATCGAAGCCCAAAAAGGAGGTGCAGATGGATTCAAACTTGATAAACCAAGTTGGGGCAGTGTAGTGCTCGAAACGTGCTTTCCAACAACTATAAATTTAATATATTTTGTTTTTATTTTTCATTTTATTCTTTTGATTGACTGGACATAGGTTTTTCACTGAACATCAAGTTCAGTGAAAAATCATTGTGGAAAAATATTAAATTTGAGAATTTTTTTTTTGAAAAATATATACGCCCTAGGTATTGGTGTCCTTGTTCTAACAAAAAATAATAATTTGAATTTCACTACATACCAAAACAGTTATGCGTGTCGAAGTGCACCTATGTCTAAATTGTAAATGTTTTGACTTCAAAACTTAATTAAAAAAAATATATTCAACAAAACGTTATGAAACAAAATGAAGCCAATAGATATCAGTGTTAGCAACCTAAATTAAAAAGAATCAAAATTTTATCCTTTGTAGAAAAAATGTTATGCGTGTCGAAGTACACGTCACTTTTTAAAAATGTTGTTTACTATAAAAAACTAGTTATCAAAGGAGACGCCAAAAAAAAGAAAAATTAATTCCAATTTTTTTAAAAAAAATATATTTAAAATCTACATAAAAAATTTAACAAATCACTAGTTTACATTATTTTCAAATTCCTAATAGTTTACCTACTATAGGTGTCAGAAAGTGAAGTTTTTTTTGAAAATGTTGATTTCTGTGTCAAGTTTGGCCAAAAAGTGTAACCCATTATTGTGGGATGACCCAATTAGCTAGAAACTATCATAAAATGTGTGTAAATATACATTTATCTCCTTGTACATGTAGGACAAGAAGGAAATACGAAGGTAAAACTAAAACATTGACTAACTCTCCAAGAGATGTGACACATGTAGAACTCTTGGGACAAGTGTGAGAGCATGTGTTGTCTATCTTTGAGGTGAGACAACTAAAGCACTAAGTGAACTTATGCTAGTGTGAATACATATACTAGATATAGGAACACACTAACATTTACACCCCCCCTTAAGTGATATTTAGAGAGAAAGACTAAAAAGTGAATCCCAATTAACAAGGCTTAATGAG